>PVJA010001086.1:48877-137032 GCA_004027025.1 Myocastor coypus | reverse complement strand
AAGAGCCAACAAATCTGACTCTGCTTCGGTGGTGTGCATCACACTGTCCTCTTTATCACCTGGGCTTGGGCAAAATCTTCCCTAAGAAACAGAAGGGAAGGGGAGGAATTCAATACCCCTCTGCTCTGGAGCACTCAGCTTCCCTCCAGGTGGTTGTCAGGTCTCTGGGAAGCATCCCCAGCTCAAAGCTGTTGTGCCCGCGACAGCCAGTACGGGCCAGGGGATGCTGCCTGGTGCTGCTGGGCCTCAGTCCTTGTGGATCAGCAGAATTGGAGTGATGCACGTGACAAAACTAGATTGGGAGAGTCTCACAGGAAACAGGAGGTGAAGGACCATCATCAGTAGTGCCCTTTTCATGCAGCGATATCTCAGGCCCTAGAAAACCTTAGCTAAGTCACAGTGCTTCAGTCCAGAAAAGGAGCCCAAGCATTCCTCCACATCACACCTGGACGCATTTCAGGTACTGCACAAGACCTCGTGAAGCAAAGTGAGTCCCACTTGCTCTACTTTCATGGAACCAACCACCCAGGGACAGGGTTCACTGTTGGTACGTTTTGGCTTGATATTCTTAAAAAAAAAAAAAAAAAAGCTGAGACCTAGGAGGCTTGTAGATTTATCCCTGTTGAAAATTTTGAAGAGTTTCAATTGAAAGTATAAATAACAACCACCACTACTTAGTAAATGAAAATATGATACATGAAAGTGGCACTTTTGCCAGGAAGATAGCTCAGAAACAGAAGGGCCTGCCTGGCAAGTGCAAGGTCCTGAGTTCAATGTCCGGTTCTGGAAAAACAACCACCACCGCAAGCAAAAAAAAAAAAAAAAAACACTAAGCGGGGCAACTTGGCACTGCAGAATAACATATTAAAACATGTTTCATGTGGAGTACTGTACATGTCTGTGTCTTCTGTACCTAAGGTAGATTGTGACAGAAATTGGAAAACAGGCTTCTCAAAGCAAACATTTGAAAAGCTAGCAAAAGTATGTAACAGATTTTGTACAAGCGTGGGGTCTGTGACCTCCCGTTATAAAACGTGGAAAGTGACAGGAAGAAAGTGCAAAGAGTAAGAGGACATGAGAAGTGCAGATGAGAAACATTTCAGAGCTATTTGGAACTAAAGGAAGGTTGCTTTCAGGACCAGGAGCTTCTAGGGACAGGAAGTGACATCAGGGACTCTGAGCTGTGTGGTCCCCATGGACACACCTGGTCCCTACACTGAGGCCTGACCTGACAGGCAGCAGGAATCAAGTCTTGTAGCATTGTGTGAAGATCATAAACATGCACCCCAGGTCCCTTCTCCACTTCCCACACCCTATTATTTAGCCTTCCTTTATAGAATCAGGACTTTCATGCAAATTGCAAATTCTTGTTATGTCTAAGGCAATTGAATGATCATTTCCTTAGCACGTGGCTCCATGCCAGACGCACAGAGGAAAGACTGGGTCTTTGTGGTGGTGAGGATTGGTCGTACTGTGGGTCCACCTGTCCTCTCACGGAGGAAAGAAATCGGTCCACAGGCTCAGTGATCCACTCTCCAAGAATTTTCCTGATCCACATGGTGTGGTGGCTCACACCTCTTAGCCCAACAGCAGAAGGTGCAGGTAGGAGCTGCAAGCTAGGCTGCATAGAGACACCGTATCTCAGAAAAGACCAAAACCAAGCGATCTGTACCAGAGAAGTTAGCAGCTGGGTTTGATCAGAGACAGTGCATGGGGACATTAGGTGTATCTGAGGAGCTAGTCAAACAGATTAAATTCTCCAGGGTCCCTGCCACTTCCAAACATCTGGGAAATCACCTTCAAACCTTCAACCCCGTACACTCATTTACCTCTTCCTACCCCTGTTCTTAGGAGCAGAGGCATCTGACCGACCAGGAAGTCTGGCAGAATTTAGGGCAAGTTGTTTCCCATAGCCGCATTTCAGAACAATACTATATACGAATAAACTACACACGTTACAGTGCGGGAGAAAGATTCAAGGTTCAGCTAAATCAGCACATGTCTGCCTGCCTGCATACATGGACATGGCCAGATAATAACCAAGACCAGAGCCACGGGTTCCCTTTCGTCTCTCTCTCAGCGTCTGTGGGTGGACAGGTATCCCCACCCTCCCCCGATCCTCAGCACGGACTGAGATCTCCAGGTAGTAGCCTGCCCGTGCTGCGCCTCCCTCTTACAGGACTCCTTCCTTTTGCCCCTTTCCTAGCAGTAGCTCTCCCACCTCCCGTGGTGACCCCAGGGAGTCCGTGCTCCTGGGGAGGCAGTGCATTATTAGGGAGCCCAAGATAGCAGGAGACACCCCCACCTCCTGGTCCCCAGGCCAGAAAGGGAAAGCCTAAGAATAACCCATTCATGGTCTGCAAAGAGTCTCTCCTTTCCAACCTGATGACATAAAAAGCAAGAGCGATGAAAATAAACCCACCTATGTGAAGGAACTCGTTTTTCCAGAAAACAGACACTGCAGACGGAAGGACAGGCTGGGACGAGAGAGAAGTACCTATGGAGTCGATGATGGTCGGGAGCAATTCTGAGCATCCTTACAGGAAAACAGATTTCTGAGTGGACTAAAAAACGTCATTGTAAAAGGCAGCACTATTAGGATTTTACAAGTCACAACCTAAGAAAGTGTTCTGTGGATGAGGGAATATTGAATCAAAATAAAGAACATAAAATACATGATCACCTTAATGAATCATCGCGGAGAATGTTTATTCTAAAGTAACAAACCCTGGGAGGAGAACCAGTGGCAATCCATGAACAAGGAAGGAAACTACTTAGCGTGGGAGTCCCTGCATAGATAGAGCCAAGGAACCCGCACAGAGCCCATACGTTCTTTTTTTTTTCCCCCCATAAGTTCTTTCAAGTTGATGCTGCCGCTCCTCCCATCCCTCCTGTGCAGACCTGCAGGGCCAGCGTCTACCTCAATGGCAGCCTCTGGGATGTCACCCCTCCCGCCCTCACCATGCCTGAACCTCCACTGTCTGCATTCAGCGCTCTTAGTGTCCCTTCGCAGGGCCCGGACAGGCCAGGTCTCCTCCAGTTCTGCAAGAAGGCAATATACTGTCTTGCTTTCACCTCTCCCCACTCCTTCCCTTGCAGCTCACTGGTTCCTCTCCTCTGTCTTCAGCAGCTGGGAAGACAGGGACCAGTCTTCAGCTCAAAGACAGGCAAGCGTTAGACCCGCCCCAAGATCCGTTGAAACATCGCCCCGCCCCTTCCCCGCCCCGCCCTGCCCCTCCTGGCTCCGCCCCCCGGTTTCCTGTCCAAAGAAGTTTTAGCTTGCAATCTGCAGCCAACAACCACTAGAAAAAGGAAAGAAATTGTAAACTGAGCTTGAGCTGTACACTTACTAAAAGCAACTGTTACTCAGAAAAGCAGCTCAGAGAACACAAAAGAGCTTACACAGAGAAGTAAAAGACAAAATACCTTCAAAGCTTCAGAACCAGAACTTTGATCTCAATTTTGGGCGGCAAAGGAAGGGTAAAATGGCACGATCACTTCAGAAAAATTTTGCCAGTTAAATATTCAGCTGGGCGTAGTGGCTCACGCCTGTGTTCCCAGCACTTGGGAGGATAAGGCAGGAGGATCGATGTGAGTTCAAGACCAGCCTGGGCTACAAAAGTGAGCTCAAGGCTAGCTTGAACTGCATAGTGGGACTCTGTCTCAAAAAGACTAAATAAATAAATAAATAAATAAACTTATGCTTTGTCCACAACCGTTCCACATGAACATTATCTCTCCTAGACATGTGCCCTAATGTCTTTTTCCAGGGCCAGCCAGCCAACCTGCGGGCTGAGCAAGTGCTCCTCGCCCAAGCAGCCTCTCTGCACCTTTGCTATTGCTTTATGCCAGTCAGTATTTCATACAGGAGTTTATATCAAAATCGAATATGTGAAGAAATTTGCTATAAGATGTGGTGCAGATGGAAGCCTGCAATGACTAAGTGGATATTTGGTTCTCTGATTTTACAAGTAATCAACAAAAAAATGGTTCATGTGTTATTTTCAATGAGAAATGACCAAGGATGGCTTCCCCGGGGTACTTGCAGAGTGAAACTCTTGTTGACAGTTCAGGTCATTTCCACCATTCACATATTCCCCCAAAACAAAGAAAAAGAACTTCTGTGGAAGAACTGCTGGCTGATTGTGTGTTCATGAAATCATACACCTAAAGCAAATACTCCAAGTGTGGCTGAAGCGCTGTGGTCGAACCTGGTTCCTCTCGATTTCTGCTACCATTTCGAGCTGACTTCCACATTCTACTCTGTTAAAGTAAGATATTTATTCAATTTACAGTAATTCCTTTTACAGCAATTGTACTTCTTTTAGACAAACTCTCTATTGAAATTGGGGAGACATCCAACAGATCTAAGTTTGAAATTCTACTAAGTTATGTCGTTCATATCTTCAATAGGCCTTGTAAATTATGGATCGCTGTGCTTGTCCCCCGGAGTCTGCTGAGTCCGTAGCTTCTAGGCATGATACTCAGAGTAAGACTGGAATCCTCAGGCAGCACAACTCAAGGACAGGGACTTGGCCCTGGTCTAAGCATGCTGGAGGCACGTGGAAAGGAGGCCTAGGTTGCAAAGATGGGACTCTACAGCACTTTAGTGACTTGGACCTGGCTTTGCTCGTGTCATGGTAAGTTGGGCAGGGCCCGCATGCTCTGGTGCCTGGCCTCTGAACCTCTGACCTGCATGGTAAGCACAGAGGTGGCTCTGAGTGTGGGGAGAGCATCCACTGAGCTTAGCTGTTACAGGCTACAGGTGGAGCATATACGCTTTTCATTACTTCTGGCTTGTGACCCTGGCTACTCTTCCAGGGTCATTTTCTAGGAGGGCTAGACTCACAGGTAGTTCTGCTCTGTCTTAGTTACATTTTGCTCATTGTTGGGACAAATACCCGACACTCAAAATGAAGCAAGGAAAGGTTTATTTAGCTCACTGATTGTGGAGGTTTCAGTTCATACTCGGCTTGCTCTAGAGCTCCTTGTACGTGGCATGGCTGCAAAAATCAAGCTACTCCAAAGAGGAGAAGCAAAGACAAAAAAAAAAAAAAATCACACAATAATCTCCAACATTTGGTCATGAAAAAAACCTACAGAGAATCCGAATAGGTGGTCTACCTCAATCTGATAAAGGCTGGGTCTATGTAGCAGAGCAGAGCAGGTTATAAATTCAACACACAAAAATCAATAACATTCCTCTACACAGATTACAAACAGAGAGAGAAATTAGGGAAACAATACCCTTTATAATAGCACCGAAAAAAAATGAAACACTTATGAATTAACCTAACTAAAGAAGTAAAAGAGCTTTTCAGTGAAAACTACAGTACTCTGAAAAAAGAGATCCTAGAGAATTTTAGAAAATGGAAAGATATTCCCTGCTCCTGGATAGAAAGAACCAACATTGTGAAGATGGCCACACTCCCTAAATTGTGATACTGATTTAATGCAATTCCTATCAAAATACCATGAACATACCCTCACAGACCTGGAGAAATCATTCCTAAAATTTATTTGGAACCAAAAAAGACCCAGAATTGCAAAGACAATCCTGGACAACAAAGGTAAGGCAGGAGGCATTACAATCCTGATCTAAAATTATACTACAGAATTACTGTGATAAAATGAGCATGGTACTGACAAAAAAAAAAGAAAGAAAATAGACCTGAGGATCAATGGAATAGATTAGAAGATGCAGAAGCAAATACAAACACACTCAGTCACCTTATTTTTGACAAAGGGGCCAAACATGTTTACTGGAAGAAAGATGGCCTCTTAACAAATCGTGCTGGAAAAACTGGCTGTCCATGTGTTGAAAACTAAAACTTGACCCAGGTTTATCACCATGTACCAAACTAAAGTAAGAGGGAATCTTAAACACATTGGAGCAGGCAAAAAGCAGGCAAAATGCACGTTTAACACGCGAAATAATCAACAAATGGGGCCTCCTCCTGCTGAAAAGTTTTTCATGTCAAAAGAAATTACCAACAGAGTGAAAAGACAACCTACAAATTTTGAAGAAATTTTAACTAATAAGTACTCAGACAAAGGTCTTGTATCTGGAATTTATAAAGAACTGAAAACCATTAGGGTCCCAAAATTCAAAGATCCAACCCAGAAATGGTCATCAGAGATGAACACACACTTCTCAGAAAAAGAAATTCAAGAAACCTATAAATACATGAAGAAATTCTCCACATCACCAGACATTCACGAAATGCAAATCAAAACAACACTTAGATACCATCTCACCCCAGAAAAAAGTGGGTACTATAAAAAAAGTCAACCAACAACAAATGTTGGAGAGGCTGTGGGGAAAAAGGAATGCTTCTCCACTGCTGGTGGGAATGCAGACTGGTGCAACCATTATGGAAAACAGTGTGGAGACTCCTTAAAAAACTAGAGCTGAAAATCCCATTCAATCCAGCTATCCCCCTACTGGGAATTTTTCTAGAAGAACTGAAAACATATCATAGTGATATCTGTGCACCTATGTTTATAGCAGCACAATTTGTGATAGCCAAATCCTGGAAACAACCAAAATGCCCATCGTCTGAAGATTGGTTGAAGAAGATATGGTATTTTCATAAAATGGAATACTATTCAGCTATAAGGAATGATAAACTGCAAGACTTCATATATAAATGGATGTATCTTGAACGTATACTCCTTAGTGAAATAAACCAGACCTACATATGCAAATATTGTATAGTCTCCCTAGTTTAAGGACCCAAAAGAGGAAATAAATTAATAAATAAATTTTGGGTGGCACCAGGAATCAATCTCAGGACCTTGCATTTTCTGCAGTCTCAATCCCTATAATTTTATTTTTTTAGAAGAGTGACTTAAATTGAAAATCCAATTGGAAGAGTTAAAAAAATTAATGTTTATTGAAAATGTTAGTGTTTAATTGTTTGATCAGTCTTACATACCTATGTCCGTTGATCTATACTGATTTGATGATGAAAATATGCAATGCAAACATTGTTAAATTTTTCTTGTCTTGAAATTCTGTACTGTATGTACACTTGTCACTGTTTTTTCTCTGTTTTTTCTGCTATTTTTAATCTTAAAAAATAATAAACAAATTAAAAAATATATGTACACTGAACCCTGCTAATATTCATAAATGATACACTAATACAAATTTTTAAAATTTTAAATAAAAATATTACACATAAGTATAAGATAAAGCAACCTTACTAAAATGTACTTGTACTGATTTATTTTTGCAATTGTAAACTCCATTTATTTTTGCAATTGTAAACTCCATTTATTTTCTAGAAGTGCTAATATACATAGAGGATATTTCCTTGTTCACCTTGAATTACTTTTGCTCTCATTGAAGTTTCTAATGTTTTGGTTTTAAGACCATGATCAGCTGTAGAACTATTTCATTTGGTAGTGGAGTTCCTATTGTAGTTGTTTATGTGTGGACTCCCACAGCTGAAATAATTCCACTAAGTTTTCAGTGAAACCATGGACCATGGCCTATCAATATGGATCTGTGCGTGTATACAATAGAGAGGACCTGCGTGACACGAATCTGAAATTAGTGTGTTGCAAAGATATGTAAGAACAGTCTTTTGCTTAAGTTAAGTTAGTGTTGGTAGATGTGCTACAGTGTGCTGCAAACAGAACTCACTCTGACAGAAAGTAAGACTGGCCATTTAATGAAATAACAAGGAAAGCACTGTATGAGAGAGAGCAAATGGGAATAGGTAGAAATATCAAGAAAAACTCAATAAGATTACACAGGTCAACACTGAAGCATAATCCCCTGCCTTTGAGATAACCAAATGGAAATAGTAAGTTGTGTAAGGCATAGTCTAATCTCCTTTGCGTCTGTTTTCTGCAGCCTCCTGTTAGACAGCTTATGGCACAGTTGGATTCTAAAAAGATACAAGATAATGCAAATATAGCACTAGAGTTAAACCAATGGATTTTGAAATTTGATGATAATTTCCTCCATCTTTGTATTTCTGTTTCCAATTTCCTGGAATGAGGAAGCAGGATAGCATAGTTCACAATAGAGCTGCACAAATGGGCAATGTAAAAGTAGGAGAGAGAGAGAGAGAGAGAGAGAGAATACCTTCATGCTGTGTCCCTGTCCTGCCATGTCATGCTGTCCTTGTGTGTCCAGGTCAAGAGCAGCATTAACACTGCACTATTAGAAGGGAACTCTCCCAGGCCAAATTAATTTCCCCAGAGGCTAGGCTGGGCCACATGGAAACTTCCTGTGACCTTGACAGAGATGCTTTTAACCTGACATCACATTTCTCCATTTGCACTTCTTTGTGTCTCTTCTGAGCTCTTACATGTTCTGGCTGTGAGGATGAGTGGTTTTGAGAGGAACGTTAGCAGCAAGAAGATGCCCAAAGAGGGGCAAAGAACAGACAACAGTGATGGTGGTCCCAAGTATTACTTCCTTGAAAGATACCAGAGTTCCGGCCTTGGCTAAGGAAGAACCATAAAGAACCATTGTCCTCACAGAGCTTGCTCTCTTCAAGCTGAGAAGAACATGGCTTTCTTCATGGTGAGAATCAAGATTCTTCATCTCTGTCTTCATGAGACTGTTAGAGGGTAAGATGCCATGTGAAAGCTGAGAGTGACTG
Source organism: Myocastor coypus (assembly GCA_004027025.1). NCBI lineage: Eukaryota > Metazoa > Chordata > Mammalia > Rodentia > Myocastoridae > Myocastor > Myocastor coypus. The sequence continues at coordinate 128,411 of PVJA010001086.1, read as the reverse complement.
CTCCCTCCACCCTCACATCCACTTGCTTTATCCTGATCCCAGTTTGCACACAATCTGCAGCTCCCAGCTGACATCCAGTGTGGGGGCAGAGACCAATCTCCACCTACTCACTTCTGGAATTAGAATTGTGGGTTCACAGCCTGCCAGAGTTGGAAGGAGCTCTAAAAGGTACTCTAGCTTAGTAAGTGCCTGAATGCCTTTCCTGCCAGTCCTGCAAGTTTCTTAGTGTTTCTCTCTGACTCCCTCTGAAGACAGGCAAGATGAAGGAACTATGTTGCAGGCTCTGTATTGAGCTTCACTGACAAACTCACATCAGTACTGTGGGTTCTTACTGTATTTTCTAACAATGAACAGATAAGAAAATTCAGTGTGCGAAGAGGTTCAAGGGTGAGTAAACATAGTACAATTGTGATACTCTGTCCTTGAGTCCAAATCATGTGGGTGTTTACATGGAAAGCTTTACACTTTGACTCAGGCAATACCAATTATTTGGGACTTATAAAGGTATTGATTAAAAGGATAATAAGCAATTTATCTTAGGTGCCCAAATTTCAATATATATTTATATCATTTTATGTATTTTATATATACAGTTTCTTTCACTGCGAGGATCTCATGTCCTCTGTGTCGCTTCCAAGTATGACAAGCATGTTCAACATTTGTTAACTGACTGGGAAGTACAAGGCCCTACTCCTAAGTTTGGCAATGTGTTCTTTCATTGAATACTTACACTACTTCTGTCCTCTGAAAGGTGTGATTGTCAGTCTTGACAGCTGGACTCCAGGCTCTGGTGCTTCACAGGGTAGCCTCTGTTTGCCTAGCTTCTTTGCACAAATACGTAAAGGCTGCTGCCTATTCCTACAGAACAAGGTAAAGGCTAGGAAATAACACTGGACCCACTAATCTCCCTGTAGGATAGCAGAGACTATGGGACTCCAATGAAAGTCTTGTTAAATGGCTATTTTGGATACTTCTATTAATCATCATATTTTTGGAAGAAAAAACCAGCTGTGGGTAACATTAAAGAAGAATGTTTAAACTGGGGAGGGAGGCACAAATCTATAATTCCAACATTCCAGGAGGCTGAGGCAGGAGGACTGCAAGTTCTAGCCCAACCTGAGAAATTTAGTAATTTATTGAGTTCTTATCTCAAGATGAAAATAAAAAGGACTTCCCCAGTACCACTACATGAAGAATGTTCATTTTACCAACTATATAAGGAAGAAAACGTTCAGTGCTCTTCTAGTCTTTCTCCTTCAATTAATTAATTTTAATAAAAGTGGAGGTTAGTATCAATTTATTAGGAACTTCTGAAAGATCTTTTAATTTTCTACTAGAAAAGTAACACAAATTCATTTGATAAAGTTAAAAATTATTTCTCTTTATGTAATACAAAGAACAATTTCAAGCCTATTTTTATTTGAAACATAATAATATTTATCGAAACCATTATTTGCTGAGCTCATAATGAGTGCAAAGCACCACGACTACTTTGAGAAAACATCTGTAAAGTTGACTTCTTTTTTTTTTTTTTTTTATGGTATGGCCTGCCCTGGTGGTGGGGCTGGCAGAGCATGTGGTGCCAGGGATTGAACCATGGTCCCGTGGTTGCCTAAGATTGCCTAAGCAGGCACTTTAGACCACTGAACCATCTTGCCAGCCCTGTGAAGTTGACTTTAATTCCGTTTTGCAGATGAAGAAACAGGTCAGGTTTTTTTGGTTTTGTTTACTAGAATAAAAAAAGCAGGTGAGCTGGCTACAAGCTCAGGTCTCTCTGAGAAAATCTTTGTATGTGTTGCTTTCAGGAAAGTCCGTCTCCTAACTCAGCAAGAGCAATGAGGCAGAGAGGAGGCACTTATGGGACTTCTACTGGGACACAGCAAGGGACCTGCACAGGGAGAGATGTGGAAGAGAGATGTCTTCCAACTGGGAAGATAATGACGTAGTCTTAGAGTAGAAGGTGTTTCCTTGGCCCTAAATGCAAGACACTTGTGGCTTACAGAACCTTGCTGGTGGGTAGTCAGTCAATGTGTGAAATGGAATCTGAACCTAGAAGGCTCTTTGGGTTCCACATATGAGTGGGGGTGAAACCCAGCAGTTCAATTGCAGGGGTCATGAGGAGTGGTGAGGGGGCTCTAGCAGGAACAACCTCACTACAGTCTAGGCTTTCATAGGGAAGGTCATGCAGAAGGTGTACAAGAAGAAAGAGATGTGCCAGCATGCAACCCATGCACCCTATGTTACATAATTCTTTTACTCACAATAAAATATGTTAAGAAAACATAATTTGGATTCTTACATCCAATTAATTTTCAATAGAAGCATAAAACCCACAGTATGTCTCATTCCTTTTCACATATATACAGTCTGAATACAATTTCAATTTATTTATGTCAACCATGAATAGGAAAATGTGGCTTTTTTACAAATTTCCTACCAATGATGGGGTGAGATGAACCAAAAGAAAGAGGAACTCATAGTATTTTTAGTTTTCAATGCAAATTATGAAATCATAGCAGAACACTTGCTCTCATCTAGCCTCGCCACAGTTAGTCAGAATCATCCCTCAGAAACTGAAGTCAGAGCTTCTCATCCCTGCCTCAGATCCTTCAGAGGCTCTGGGGGCCGCACCCACCCAGGAGAACGTTTCTCACCCCCATGCGGTCACCAGGCTGCTTTCCTCTTCTGCCCTCCACCTTCCCCTCTTTTCTGCACAACATCTTCCAGCCTCCAGGCCAGCGTGTTGCTCTCTAGAAAGTGGTGGGCCTGGGTTTCCCCCAGTGCTCTCCCTGGCTGAATTTCTCCTCTCCAGGAATCTACTTAGTTCATTCCTTCACATTTTCATGACTTTGCTCAAAATGTCATCCTTCAAATAAGTTAGAGTTCAGCCCTCCCAGACCGTCAAATTGAACAGCACAGTCCGCCTCTCCTGTCTCCCTCCAGCCCTGGCCCCTATGGCTCTACTTACCTTTCTGCATACTGATTAGAGGTTCTAACAATATATATTTACCATATACTCATAGTAAGTCAGTAAATTTGAGTCATTATGTGTAATTAAGAAAGAAGCTACTGAAGCTAAACTGTGATATGACATTGATGTTCCTAGATTTTATAAATGTCCAATGTGAAAAATTCCATTTGGGGAGTTAATGAAATACACATTTATTATTTCTAGTTTTTTTCCTTCTATCTCTCTATTCCAGACTATAAGTCCAGAAGGGTAGTGATCTTTGTACTTTTCATCAACTGCTTAGACCACTGGTTGTTAACTAATAGATTCTTTTTTTTTTTTTTTGTCTTTTTGAGACAGGGTCTTGCTATGCAGTTGAGGCTGGTCCTGAGCTCACTTTTGTAGCCCAGGCTGGTCTCAAACTCGCACCAATCCTCCTGCCTCAGCCTCTCGAGTGATGGGATTACAGGCATGAGCCACCACACCCGGCACAACTGATAGATTCTTAATACATTTTTCTGCATGAACTTTGAAGTTTATCATTTGGAGAGAAGTCACACTCATCTAAGTAAAGATGGAAGAGAAATGGTGTCACCAGAGGGCACAGAGTTGGAGTAAAATGGCTGAAAGATGATACTTTTGAATTAGGAATCAATTTGTGACTTTTGATAAACAACTTACAAAGCCAGGACAAGCATATCTACAGATGTATGTGGTCTGAGTGTGTTGTTTTGCGCATAAGTTTTCCATTGTCACATAATAGGTGGCTCCAAAATTTAGCACCATAAAATGACACTCATGTATTATCCCATTGCCTTTGATAGTTAGAAATCTTGGCTATGCAGAGCTGGGTCTCTGTCCCTGTTCTTTTATGATCCAGAGTCAAGATGGCAACTGAAATATCACTACTGATAGTTCTATCAGAACTATCACAACTGAAATATCACAACTGAGGTTGGCTGGGAAGGACTGACTTCCGACCTTGATTACTGGAAGGATTTTGTTTCCCAGGGCCTTGGCTGTAATGCTTTGCTGATTTTGGATGAGTTCATCTTCAGTGTGTTGTGTGTGAGCCTCTCTGGTGCTGCGTCCTGCCTCCATCAAGTAATTAAATTTCAAAAGCAACTAAGAGACTCTTTGACAAGTGGAAGTCACGATTTTTTGTAATCTCATCATGGAAATAACACTTCATCAGCTTTGTTGGAGTCTACTTGCTAGATGCAAGTCACTAGCTATAAATGACATTCAAAGAGAAGGGTTATGAAAGAACTAAGGACAAAGAAGTGAGAACTGTTGGGAGAGCCTTGGGTATCTGTTTATGCATCCTTGGAACTGCATATGTGGAGAGGGGACAGTGCTTCAGCAAACACACCCTGGAGGATGTAGTCTCTGTGAGCCCCGACCCCCTTTCTATCTATAGTGCTGGGTTTAAATTTATTTATTTATTTATTTATTTATTCATTCATTCATTCATTCATTCATTCATTCATTTATTTGTGTTTAGTACAGGGTCTACAGGGTCTGACTACACAGATCGGACTCATAGTGATCCTCTCTTTTCAGCCTCCCAAGGGCTGGGATCATAAGTGGGTGCCATTGTGCTGAGTCTCAGTCAACCTCCCAGCATGCCCCAAGAGCAGGTCTGGCCCGGCATGCCACGGATCAAATCCAGGTCCCTGTGTCTGCCTAATCAAATGCCTTAATCCATTGAGCTCTCAAGCCACCCCTAGCACTGCGTTGCTATTAAGTGTATGTCTCTATCCTCATCTTACTAGATGATAAGGAGATATTTGACCCAAGCCAGTTATATCCTGTCTTATGATTTCTTCTTCTTCTCCTCCTCCTTCTTCTTCTTTGGTTGATACAGTGTCTCACTATGCAGTTTTGACTCATAGTGACCCTCTTTTCTCAGCCTTTCCAGGGATGGGATTATAGGCATGCACCACCATGCCTGGTTTCAGTGGCCATCATGGCATGTGGCACTGGGGATCAAACTCTAGCCTTGTACTTTCCAGGCAGGAGCATACATTGCAGAGCTATTTCCGCAGCCCCCATGATTTTGTTTCTTTATTGCAGCAATGAAGTTCAAGCTCAAGGATCCACACAGGGTTAAACACATGCTGTACCACTGAGCTATTCCCTCAGCTCCCCCAACCCATAAATCTAGAATTTGGGATTAAATGCTCTAGGTCAGCCTTGCTTTGGGAGGTGCTCTAATCTTGAAAATGTGCATATACTGTGTTACACAGAATGACAAATTGTGGAAAATCATATTCTAGAAGAACAAAGACATTTAAAGCCATCCAGACAGGAAATGTGGGGAGCATCTAATAGGCTTCTTGGGCACATTTCAATCCATCTCTACAGTAAGTCTGTGAGACATAATTCTACTTATAAATTCCCATATTGTTTTTTTAACTGAAGCAAGCCCAAGATAGCTTTGTACCTTGCACTAACATTCCTCCTAATGATCTCTTTATGAGGACCTCTGAGATACCTTGGTTACTATGGTGGGTAATGAACACTGCACCGTGAGAACATTTCTAAACAATAACCTAGGGAGAATTTGAAGGGAAAAGAAGGCCACTTCAACCCTTCAGTTCAGATCGTAGCTCGATTCACCTTCTCAGCAAAGGAGTGGTTGTTCCATTATCTCAGGCTTTGTAACATTTGGCGATGGAGCCTGTGAAGCAGGAGCAGCATTGTAAGCCCTCCTGGAGAGCGAGGTGGCCAGGAGTCTGCATGGCTGCATATCCCTAGGTGCAGCTAAAACACGATGGCTTCTGTCTCGCCGGCTCTCACTCGGGCCATGCCCTTGCTCACTCAAAAGCTTGAAAAATAGGAAAACTACAAAACTATTGCACAGGGATTTCACTCTGGATAAGAACATGGTGCTACTATGGTCAAATGCAAACTTTATGTGTAACTACGATTTTGTGAATGTTTTTCAGGTTTTACATAAGATAGAAAATAATTACAGAATGTTTTAGGAACCCAGAATACTTAGACCATAAAAGAATGAGGAATAGCAGAACTGCTTGCATTGCCGTTTTCCCTGTTGAACTGTTTGATCTGACTTACTCTCTTCCCCAAATAATTAAACACCAAGTTACCTCCTGAAGTAATTCTGAACCAAGAAAAGAGTGTGAAGCCTTCACGGTGAAGTGTCAAGTCGCACTGTTTTTCTATCAGATACAAATATTTTGTGATTCATTTCCCTAACCGTATAATAGGACTCTTTCTCAACAGCAGTCATCTTCCAGCTATGGACTAGTGACTTCATGTATGGTACCTCTGCAGCATTTGCTGCTATAATGTTAACTCAAAGGACACCCTCATGAAATAATTAATAGTAATAATTAATAATATAATAAAATAAAGGGCGAAGTTGCATGCCTAGAAAAAGCCGAGTATTAAAAGGGGGAGAAATCATATGAGCCTTTTAGAAGCCAGTGCAAGTGCTGTCCCTCTAGCGCTCCTTCTCATTTGGAGAAGATCATCTCGAGCAAAGGCTACCAGCCAAGTACTGAGGTTTGTTAAAGATCTTATACTTCCTATGTCCCCAAGCAAGTCACTTCAGGACACAGATTCTGTTAGGAAAATCTCTGGGCTTAATTCATTGATGATTGACACAGTTACACTGTGGGGGAACTGCCATCTGGGCATGGCATCCGCTGGAGTGCATGGGAGGTGTGGGTGGCCCACCAGCCTGCTGGGCAAGTGGCTGCCCAGCTGTCCTCAGTTCAGAGGCTGATAAAAGATGAGAAGCTGCCATGTGATACAGAAATGGGGCCACTGCAAGATCAGAAAATATTATTAGCTTTGTCAAAAATCAAGTTGTTATGGAACATGGCAGTATCACTTTGGTACAGTAACAGCTTAAAGCATATGATGAGAGTCTGCAGATTCACAACTCTTCCAACTTTTGGTGCTACCGCCTTAGCTCTGTGTGTGACAATTTCACAGAGGTACATCATGACAGCTGTCCCAGTGATCGTGCCTAGCTTCAGCTTCTGGGATTTCCAAGTCTGAAAGAGTCTCTAGGATTATTTAGTGTGGATGAGAGCTATTTCTTACTGTGAGGCCAAAATTCACTTCCAGAATATCTAGTGTACTGCGCAGCGGGCTCCCGACTGTCAGCCCCTCCTGCCCAGTCACCTTGGTCTTCTTTTCTCACAACCCGCTTCCCCTTCTGCTTTCCTTATCGTTGCTTTCATTTTTCTCATTTGTTTCTTGCTTTTAAATAATATGAACATTACATGGCCTCTTATTTTAAATATTCTAATCTTTTTTTTCAAAACTCTAAAATTGAGAAATTTTGAAAACCAAATAGTCTTCAAGAAAATGATTTTTAAAGCAAAACTATTAAACTGACATGAGTTTATTTTCTACCCTTATTTATCTCAGTGTGAGTAGTCACCTTTCCCTTTTGCAGAAACAAATGTGTATTTGACTTTGAGGTGTTGAGCCAAAGTCATTTAGGGCCTCTGAGGAGCTTCTAGGACCTTCATAAAATAAGAAAAATCTCTGAGTTCTGAAAGTCTTGGCCTGGAGAAACAAGTTAGGAGGCTTCAGCTGTGCATGGCTTCTACGATGGTCACTAGGGCACTGTTTCCTCTTTCCACTAGCATAGTATGTAGTCCCTCTGGAGAATTCCCAGAATGCTGTGTTTTCTTTCAGATTTTTCCCTCCTCTCCTCTCCTCTCCCCTCTACTCCTTTCTTCTCTCCCCTTCCCTTTCCTCTTGTCCTCTCCTTTCCCCTATTCTCCTGTACTTTTTTCATTTCTACGAGACATTCAGTCCCAGGACATTGCACATTGCAGTGATCTAAATCTCCAGATGAATATATATATATATATATATATATATATATATAGAGAGAGAGAGAGAGAGAGAGAGAGAGACAGAGAGACAGAGAGACAGAGAGACAGAGACAGAGAGACAGAGACAGAGAGACAGAGAGAGAGAAAGAGACAGAGAGACAGAGAGAGAGATGATATATAGTTTTGAGATAGTCTCACTAAGTTGTTCAGGCTGAACTTGAACTTGCTGGAGTGGATTAACTAATGACCACCTTGTAACACCCAGCTGAACTGAATCTGCAGCTTTCTGGGTGTGCAGCGCCCACCTGAAGATTGTTGCCAACAGTACAGAAGGAGGCATGAAGAGGAAGATGTTGTGGTGAAGCTGTTGGCTCTCCTGGAGGAGCCTGTCATTCTGGCCTCCCTGATATGAACTAAGATGTTCTCAGTATTGGAGGAGTCAGGTCTTAGCTGTGCCTGAGGATAGCTGTAGGTCTCTTTGGGGGAGCCCTGGTCCTTAACCTGAGCATCACTTCCTGCCTTCTTTTCAGTTCCCTCAGCCTGCTGAAACAGATCCTTCATCTCACTGGCACAACTTTCTAGCTTCTACCATTGACCTTTGTGTCTTCCCAGGACAGATGCTTGACACAGACTTGCTGAAACATTGTCGCAGTCTCCAGGCCTTGAGCTGGAGCCCTGAAGGCCATATGTTGCCTTAGGTGCTATGCCTCCAGCTGGATTTGTGTAGGACATCACTGCGGGATCCAGGTCCTCACGGATGAGTTCCTTGTTTCTGTGTTTGACTTCTTTGGTGAATGTTGTAAAATAATCCTATAAATTATGTAACCTGTATTAAATCGATTCCCCTGTAAACCCAGAGTACAACACTTACCAATCTTATGCCTTAGCCTCCTAGATTCCTAAGATTAAAGGTGTACACCACCACAGAGCAAAAAAGTTTTACAGTAAAATATAACATTCTTCCCACAAACATGAAGAGGAAACTAACTATATTCTTACAATACCTTAATAAGTTAAGAAATTAAAGATTAAGTAACAATAATAATCAAGTCAGATGGAAAGTTTGGGGTAAATGGCTAGGTTTATGACATAAAATATTGTGGTAGATAGTTTCACAGTTTGAACTCATCAAGTTTCATATATTAAATGTGTTCAGATATTTAGATAATCATTATATTTAGATAATTGTTATTTAGATATTTAGATATTTAGATAATCGTTATTTAGATAATCATCTCTACAGTTTGTACTCTAATATATGCATGTATTTATGAAAATAAAGACTGTGGTTTTAGTTTTCTATTTTTCCTTGTGTTGAGATCACCTTTTCAAGCTTGGTGCCAGCAGATCTACCAACACCGGGGATGATGACCCAACTTTCTGATGCTGCGATTACAACATAATTCGTGTTGCTGCTTTCCCTCAATGCTATTACATAAGCAATGGGCACTGTGTAAACACCCTACACATACCTCTTTAACGAGGATAGATTTGTAAGAAGAAAAGCCGCGTAGTCAGAGGATATGTACCTTTTAAGCTAATTTAAAACACATCTCAAAAGACTGTCTCTGTTAGCACTCTGACAAGTAGTGTATTTGAGGGCTCACCACCTTGCCAGCACTGGTGGCACAGAGCTTTTCTCCCTTGCAGATCTGATCTAGGAAGAGGTCCGCCACCCTTGCTTGTGTGTGCATCTTCCTGACTATTGCTCTGGCAGGACACATTCTTTTCTGTTCCTGCTCCTTCTTGAATTTCTGATTTCTTCTTCAAAGAGTTCTTGTTACATTTTTTTCCTGCCCAATTTGAAAAAGCCTTTAGTAACATGGAAATACGAACATATTCCTGTCTCTTGCAATATTCAATTCCATGTACTTTTCATTGTTTCCCAAGTTGGTAGATGCTTTCTGAGGATTGCCGTGGTCAAAACTATTTTTCTCTTTTGACAAGATGTGAGCTTCTTTTGAGAAGCTCACTTACAGTTAGACATGTATTATAAAATATTTCATTCAAATATATTTTACATTCATTTTTTAAATTCAAATATTTGATTTAAATGGAACTTTCTCTACGTGGTGCAAGGATTTTAAAATCTATCAGTTTTCCAACGGACTACTGCATATTCTTGCAACATATCTGAAATTGCCCCAATTTCTTTACTAGTTTGACACGCTACATTTACAAAATAACACATAATTACACATTGCCATTCTGGGACAATGACTTATTTGCTTGCCTTTATTGTGATAATTTGTTCATTGGGATGGCTCTTTAATGTTTCACAATATTGTAGAGCACATTCTTCAAAATTTATTTTCAAACTTTTAAAAGTTTTTATATCATCCACAAAAAATGAATGATGGAATATATGTAACATAGGCAAGGGTATTGCAGATGTGATTTAAATTATAAATTAAACTAAAAGTTCACTGCTTAGAAAGATGAATGATGCAATCTGGCAAGATTGGCCAAATCAAGAAAAAGGAGAAAGAGAAGATACACAAACTGAGGAGGGGTGGCAGAGGATTAGGTCATAGCATGCCAGCGTGTGTGGAAATAGCACACCAAACCCTACTGATAGATAAAATATACACATATTATCTAAGGTATTCTTGTAAAAACACCCAGGTAGATAACATCCAAGTATAAGAGTGGAACTTGGAGAGCTGCATGCATAATAAAGATATAAATACGTCCAACTTAATTAGTCATCAGGAAACGCAACTTAAAACCTCAGTGTGCTATTGCTGTGCAACCAAGGATGGGCTGGAGTGAGAAACAAGAATCTAAACTGATATTGATGGTGGAGAGCAAATTGGACTTTTAAGGTGTGGAATAATCCTATTTTGAAGACTGTTCAAATAGTTTTTAAATATTATGTAACAATTCCCTGAAAATAAGACCTATCCGGAAAACAACTTCTAGCATAATTTCAGGATATGTATCCTCTAAAATCATTCTGAAGTTTGTTTTCCAGATAGATCTTATCTTCAGTGAAATAGGCTAGGTATTTAGGCCATGCACACATAAACACACACATATATATACACAAATGTAGAGAAAATGTGTATGTTCATATGAATACATGTATTAGAAAAGGTATATCACCCTTGATTGTTGCTTACAAATAGCTACACATGAATTAGATCTTTTTATTTAGGCTTGGACACTGCATTTCACATTAGGTATTGAGCCTGTGAATATTGTCATTAAAATGCTGACATGTATTTCTGGACTTCTAGATTGGGCTTTGTGTTGGCCTTATTTTCTCTTTTCCTTATTCTCTTTATTTTCCATTTTCTATTTGGTAAATTATATAGATTTTTTTTTAGTTTTAGCATAATCTATTACTTTTTTAAACCAATATGCAAATTTAGATTTCCTATCACATTCTAAAGTTTATCTTTCTATATAGTCAACTCTTCATATCTCATGGGTTCTCTGCTCTCCAATTCATCCAAACATAATTCAAAAATAATTTTAATTGTATCTATGCTAAACACATACAAGGCTTTTCTTTGTATTCCCTGAGCAACACATAACAATATTTATGTAGCATTTGTATTTAATTGAATGAAGTATAAGTAATGCAGAGATCATTAAAAGTGTGCTGAGGTATGTGTACAGGTTATGTGCAAATTCAGTACTGTGTCACTTCATAAGATGGACTTGAGCACTGCTGGATCTTATTATTATAAATTAGACTTCGCTGTCAGCTGGGTTGGCTCAGGAGCCATCCAGGAGAGGAGTAAAGCATACTCCTGGGCTAAGTGGGAGGCCGGGTCATGGAGACATGCCCTAGAGTCCAAAGCTGATCCCTGACCCTTTGCTCTCTGGTGCTATTCCGCACTTTTACTGTCCCTTAAACACACACACACACACACACACACAAACACACACACACACACACACACACACACACACACACACCCCTTCTGCCATAATGATCCTGCCTTGGAGCAGTCAGCTATGGTCTGAGTCCCCTGAATGCATAAGTCAAATGAGACCTCTCATCCTATAGACTGTTGGTGTTGTGTTCTGGTGATGGAGATTGTTCAGTTTCCCATGGATATCAAGTGATGACTGTATTTTTCCTAAATAGGACAAAGATGCCAGCACTAAGAGTTTCGGAATTTAACATGGGCCATTCCACAGGGTGGATTTATCTTCCAAGTGCTGATCAGAACTGGTCAAGGCTGCAATGAAAGTGTACCTGAGCTCTATCTCCCTTCCCCCACTTGTACCCCATGGCTCCCCCCCAGCACTCCAACTCACTTCCTGAACAGAAGGCTAGCATCTCTGAATATGCTCCTGGAGAAACAACCTGCCTTGTCAAATTATCTTCAACCTCAACAGTTTCCTAGAATATTCTTCTTTATCTGCACCTATTGGATTAGTACAACCCTTAGACTATGTAGTTGACTTCAGTCTAATTTGATTTAACATACCTCTTTAGGCTCAAGGTCTTAGCATACAATCTATACACAGTAAAAATCCAATTTAAATATGTCCTGATTAAAAGAGACTGTTTAAAGATTAATTTAATTTTACCATGAAAATTATTTAAATAAGCAAATGTACAAAACATAATTTGATTTACAGGAGTAACAGGTAGTGGCCACCTGCTGTTTGTGTTACATATGAATCATGTTGTCATCATTCATCATGGATGAAGGGAAAGATAGACCTTATTTTCTGATCTGGAGAGTCAGTGTGAACAAGTATGCACATGCCAGGCCTATATACAGATAGGGAGAGTGAGGAAGCGCCCACTCATTATGAGGGGTGCTCTCCAACCTGACAACCCACAGGTGGTCACCGTTGGTTACAGCTTTACAGCTCCAATCCTTTCCACAGAAGGACTTCCTAGGATAATACCTGTTTGACTTTTTTCAAAGAAATAAGAGGAATATGTAGGAAGATAGACATGAAAACGTGTTGGAAAGCAAAATGTAGGCTAAATATTACTTGGCATTTGAGGAGATGCCAAGTGCCATGGGTGATTGCTGAGAATGAGACACTACAGTAATGGATGCCAAGTTACTCACCATCTAAGAGATCTTCAGAACATGTGTTCCTGGAATGAGCCTGAGTTTATGCAGCATGTGTTAAAAAAAAATGAATTGCTTCCAGAAGCAACTGTGCCTTTACTGACAAGAGAACAGGATTTTGTGTTTTTGCTAGAGACTCCCTTTTTTGTCCCACCAGCAATTTAGTTAATATAAGTTTCTTTACTGAAAAAAAAATATGACACCAAAATTACTGCATTACTTTAGTGTATGAAATAGGATAATTATACCATGCTCTTAAAACAAACTGGATAACATCAAGTATTTGTTTAAATGGCAATGTTATTAAAAGGAGGGAATGCACAATCTTACCAATTTTCTTTAAACACAGAACTGTACTTGACAGTGATGTATAAAATGTGAATGAAGAACATGTGTTGTAACGGAGAGAAAGATGATCAACCTAAGACAAACATATCAGGATGAAAGGAAAGAGAACTGAGAGGACCATATTGACCTGCACAAAACCTAAGTACGGACATAAAATTAAACTCTAATTTTCTAAAGTGCACGAACAAAAGGAGACCTTGTGAGGTCTATAGAGCTCAAGGGAAGTATTGCATAGCTACTCTTGGTTCTGCAAGCAGGCAAATTTCTCTTGAGGTTCTTCATAACAAGGACATTGTTGGAAGCAATAAACAGTATCCTCAGTGGTACCCTTAAAATAGATGCATGGCAAAAGCTTTATAGAACTGTTTCTAAATAGGCTCCTTGCTTGATTCCAAGAAATAACTGAGTAAACATACTTCTGTGGCTGGGGAGGACAGAACTAGAAGGCTAATTCTTCTTTATTGGCTAGGGGAGGTGGGGAGGCCAGGCAACTAAGAAATAAGGGGCCAAAGAAGAAGTTGCACTGTATTCAACTGGTTTAACACAGGAATGTATTTTATTTTATTTTATTTTATTTTTTATTTTATTTTATTTTATTTTATCTTTGTCCGTTTGAGACAGGATCTCACTATGCAGTTTTGGCTGGCCTCGAAGTTATTTAGTAGCTCAGGATGGCCTCAAAATCAGTGATCCTCATGTCTAAGCCTTCAGAGTGTTGAGATTATAGGTGTGCCCCACCATACCTAGAAGGAATGTGTTTTAGAACAGCTGTGCTCTTCATAGAATTCTTTTTGAGCTTCTTTCACAAAGAAATTTTAAATTTAAAAAAATGGGCTATCTTAAATTACAATATTTGAAAAATATGAAATAAATTATTGCATGGATTTTTTTTCTATTCACTTAACAGCTATTTTACCACTGTTTGAACTAAGTTACCTGCTGTAGGTACACAGGACAGTATTGTAAGTATCATAGCTTTATTAATATATATTAATACTTGTGTATATAATGTTTGTATAGGTGTCTCAACTTATGAGAAGTTCTGAGTCAAAAAGCCCACTGTAAACTGAAACACTCATAAACTGAAAATGGTGAGCTATGAGCCACCTAGCTTAGCAACACAGTACCCTCAAGGGTATTAGTAATTCATTCTCATAATCATGTACTAACCTAGAGCTGCAGTTCAAGATTGCTGGCAGCACTAATAAAAAGTATCAGATTGCATGTCATCAGCCCAACCCAGAGTGAATGTCAAACACATGCTGCTTTTCTGCTGTCCTAAGTTAGGATATTCCAAATACAAAATATGTGTAAATCTGTGTCCCCGCAGGTCCCTGAAATATCAGATACTGGTGTCTGCTGCCCCTGAATCTGATCCAGACAGTGAAGAGGCCACAGCAGGCCACGGCTCTCCACTGTGAGTCCACTGAAAGCCAGCCTTGGAGAACACATAGGTCAGATAAATTGAGTCATCCATGAATGAAAGGCCATGACCCAGGGTGCAAAGCGGGGAGATGATTTTTGGGTCTTTTTCCATTTAGCATTATCAAAAGAAGACAAACACTCGCTGTTCTAGGCTATTTCTTTTATTTAATATAAGTTAATGAACATTTTTAAGAATTGAACTTTTAGTAAATAAGTCTTATTGTTTCAGATGATTAAAAATTCAATCAATTCAGATATTAAACTATAAAATGGGACAGATGAATTATTGGGACAACACAAAGTATCAGGACAACCTGTATTCATGTGACTCAGCAGCACCATTGATCTTTGAGGCTTAAACTGCTTGGCCCTCCTAGAATGCTGGATTTTGCGTGCTTTGTCTATCTTAGGGCCGTCGTCCCACTTTTCAATGCTTTCATAAGAGTCTGCTTCTAACTTATTAGCTAGGACATGAATGACTGTCTTTTAAAACCCACATAAAATGGGTTACAAGAACTCATGTAGTACAGATCCAGCGCATGCATTCATTTTACTGATATTGGCTTCCCAGGAGTTCTGTGTTTCTCACTTGATGAATTTCATGTAGGCAATGATTATAGGACATTTGCATATGTATTTCTCATAGTGATACTAGCTATTACTTTTCCAGCAAGTAAGAACTAAACTAATTTAACATTCTAAGGAATGAAATACCTCAGGTAGGTAAATATTATGTATAAAATAATAATCACAGTTATAATGAAGTTGAGAGTGACAGGTAGCAGCTATCAAGTGCTATTGTATAAGCTTTTTACATTCAAAACTCCATTTAATTTTCCCTAAAAATGGGGACTTTTGTTTCTAAAAGTGTTTTCATATTCCTCTAATTCTCAGAGACAGTTTTACTGAATATATAATTCTGGGAAACAGTTAAGACAACACAGCTGCCTGTGTATGTACAACGATATATATCTATCAAGTGGAAAAGATTCTTTTTAAAGGAGGAAAGGTTTTGGAACAGAGTTTGTAGAAGGTTCAATCCAGAGTCAGCCGGAGCAGCATAGCAGAGGGGAATTTCAAAAGAAAAATGGAAAAGCAGTTGATGGCATGGTAGGCAAGAAGTCAGGAGAAGATTTTAACTTTAATGAAGTGTATCCTTCTATTCTTTTATGACTATTACTTTCTGTTTCTCCTTTAATAAGTTTTTTCTACATTTAAGTCAATAATACAGATTTGTAAGATCAGCTTTTAAGTTTTGGTCAACAATCCTTTTTCAAACGGCTTCTTATATAATTTAAAGTAGACACTTAACTTACCTTTCAAAATGTATGGCTGTCCACTTGTAACGACAACGTTTTTGAGAAAGTTGTCATTCAATCATCTTGCCGCTTTATAACAGTCGACTAACCATGTAAGTGGGGCTCTACTTCTTTATTCTATTTTTCTATTCCTACTTCAAATCACATACACGCTAGCTTACTAAAATTTATATCACATCACTATCTAACTAGAGTTAGCAGTCAGTTAATAAAAGACCCAGGAGTAGAATTTCATTTGCCTGTACTTTTATACAATTATTGAAATATATATTGTTCATTTGTGCTTTAGAGGATCAACCGTGTTCTCGTGAATAATAGGAAAGAAAGACAGTTCAGTTCCATATATTCTCTGATAAAATTTTCTGTGTGCTGTTTTCCTTTTTATAAATCCAGGTTTTCATTTTGCATTATTTTCTTTCCGTATGAAGAATTTTCTTCAGCAGTTTTATTGAAAGAAGGATCAGTAAATTCTCTCAACGTTATATATATATCTATTTTTTTCATATTATTATAAATATTAAATAGTATTATAAATATTATTCATACTTGCATATAATTATAAACAAGCTGTCATTGTTCTTAAGCATATTGCAATAGTCCTTTTGTGCCATTGTTCCCACCTATGGAGTGTGTCACCATTCACAAACTGTTAGCAAGATGATCTTTCTGTATGACTTTCACTGCTTTGATTTTGATGCACCTTCATATAGTTATCATTCCACTTACCCATATTGGAGATTATTTTATTTATAGCTAAGGTTATATTTCTTTTGATAACATTTGAAAAATTTGGTTTATGAGTCCTTCAATATTTTCCTACGCAACTGTCTCTTCTTTGTCCTTAGATTCCAATTAAACATGCACAAAGTCACCTAGTCATACTGAGATGTCATTGAGGATATATTAATATAGTTTTAATTTAATTTTTAGTGTTGATTTTTCAAATTGGATATTTTCCACTGTCATTCTTCTAATCATTTATTATGTCATATTTCATGGGCAACTAAGTCATCTGTTGTACTCTTTATTTCAATTTCTTACTTTTTAGTTCTTAGATTTTCATCAGTTTTTATAATTTCTTATTCTTTTATCATAAAAATATTTTTTCCAAAACCTAATGGATGCTAATTACAAGCTGTACACTATTTCTGGATTCTTCTGTAGTCATTCTTTTTACTTCCACTATCTGTCTCAGTTTCCTATTTTATTCATATCCACATTCTTATGAAAAATCTTCAAATTTTCATTGTAGAAATTGAGGATGCTATGTTATAGAGACACTTAATTTTGTTATCTTCCTCTGAACAGTTTTATGTTTCCACTAGTAAATAGATATCTACCTGGGCTCAAATTCCAAATTGTATGTTTCCTACCCAGGGCAACAAGAAAAATATTATCTATGGTTAATCTTCCAGCTGTTGCTTTCTTCTGAAGTTCTCACACAATCTGCTTGCCCTCCTAAAGTCCATTTTGGGTATCAGTGAGGCATTTTGAGCCAAATATACCTTAAGATTGCTTCAGGTCTTCCCATGGGGTTAGTTTCTAATTCCATAATTTCCACCTCACTTCCCATTATATTATGCAACTCTGCCCTCCTTCCTTTGATTCAGACAGTGAAATCAGAAATCTCAGTGGTCCTTGTCAGTGGTTCCACCCACATTTTCTCCTGTGCCCCCACAGAAATTGTTTCATGTGTAAAACACATTGTATCTATTCTATAAGACACATTACCACGCACATATATAATAATATTATCTGCAAGAGGGTTATTTCAAAACAATATTTCTGTCATTATTAGAAACAGAAATCCTCCCTTTAATTATGGAACCTGAATATGTCCAGTAATTCTTTGCCTATTCAGCAGCACATTTCAAAAATATTCATTTTATATTGACAGAACTTTAAAAATGTCCAGACCACTCTAAAAATAATGTCAGTTTGGTGACATGGTAGCATTGCATTTATCTGAAAAAGAAAATAACTTTTCTATAACGCATTCCTCTAACTAGATTTGAACAATAATATATCCTGGGTTGTGCACCAAGATAAACTATTTGTAAAACAGACATCGAGATAATTAAATGAAAAATCTTAGTTACACAATTTCCTTAGCTCTGTTGCTTTCTAACATTTTGACCTAGGGCAATTTAATAACCTTGCCTGCCCTAATTCTTTTTTGAAAATCAGAACATTAGTATCATCTTTAAAAGCTCATGAAAAGTAAATAAATATGTATACCCAGCAGGATTTGTCCCTAGCTAGCACTTGACAGCTACTGCATAAGCATAGCCAATATAAATCATGTATTTCCACGGAGACCTTGTCCATGAACTCTGACTATGGAGGCACTATTAATTACTGAATTTTTATATAATTCATAGGTTATTATTATTATGGCTAGCTGAGCCTGCCCTAGGGATGGGACTGGCACAGCATGTAGTGCAGAGGAGTGAACTGTGGTCCCTGCAGTTACCTAAGCTTTCCTAAGCAGGTGCTTCAGACCACTGAGCCATCTCACCGACTGTAGCATGATGGGCATTTTGAAAGGCAGAGTGTGATGGACGGGACCCAGACACAGCTGTGGTAGGGCAGCTTCATCTGTGGGTTCTCTATTTGTTGTTTTCTCCCTTTCTTGAAATGCTACTGGTTGACCCCTGAGTGAACCCTAGGATGAAAGCTGATGGAGGGCTTGGTTGTGTTCATGACTGGGCATGTGGCCCTCCTTTACTTTGGTGAGACCGTGGTCATGTTGGTGCCTAAGCATATGGTTCTTTTACGCTTGGGTGATTGTGCACAAAATCATGCTGACTATCCTGAATAAAGCTGTGTTGTTTCAGAAGTTCTATGCTCACTGATGAGGGAATCTCAGTGAGTCCTCTGAACTAACTTCATCGGGTCTCTCGCTTCTTTTGGTACCAACAAAGAACATTACAACAACCAACCTATAATTCATAGTTAAGGACTATTTGTGATTAATTATGAGTTGGGTCCAGTCAAGCATATCTATGCATAGCAGTGCTGAACATATGGCAACATTCACTAGATCAAATATATATATATATATATATATATATATATATATATTTTTTTTTTTTTTTTTTTTTTTTTTTTTTTTTTTTTTTTTTTTTTGAGACAAGGTCTCGCTATGCCGTTCAGGCTGGCCTTGAGCTCACTTTTGTAGCCCAGGCTGGTCTCAAACTCGCACGATCCTCCTGCCTCAGCCTCCCAAGTGCTAGGATTACAGGCGTGTGCCACCACGCCCAGCTTAGATCAAATATTTAAATGGCCCTAAATAGTTCTGTGAGGGGAAAAAAATATTTCTTTGTTTCCTTATTCAATGTTGTCTTCCCTTATGAGTTTTACAGTGTGAAAGTCCTTGCTGCAAATCCATTTGCAAACCTAGGAGTTGGTTATTGAAGTTTATAGAGCCACTAGCTCAGGTCGCAGAGTGGGGGCTCCTACAGTGACCCTACAGGGTCTCTGCTGTAATGCACCCTGCAGTTGCTTGACCTGGTTACACTCATATTGCTCTTTAGGTATTTTCTTGAGTCTTATACTTTTTAAGGTAACTGCATTCTAACAGTTCAAAAGTTCAAATAATAGTGTTTCATATTATCTGGGGAGAAAAATGAAATGCAGCACCTGACAATCTTTGAGATTTAGCATGAATTTCATACTGAGGGATCCTTAAAATCCAGCACATAGAAAATCCCATTTATCAGTCTGAAAAGTACTGTAGATTAAAGCATTTAATCCAAGAAGAAAAGGCAACTTTGAACAAAAGAAGACAAAGATATTTTATTGCTTATTACATTTAGAAAATGGTTTTCTTTTCATAAGAGCAAAATATTAGAGTTTTTTGACTCATCAAACTTCAGGTATTTGTGTCTTTCTAAGGCCTATTTAACATTAAAGCTTGAACTTTCTCTCTTTTCAAGAGCATTTAATACATATTTTTCCTACCATCTATATAGGTCAAGGTAAGTTTTATGGACTTTTAAACTTTATTCAAGCTATAACATTGCATTGGATTATAACAGGTATATTACATTAGGCAAAATGAAGCAGATTTCTCTTCCTTCGTTTTTCTTGACTACGACTACAGAGACCCTACCCCACTGTCATCGTTCACCAGAGCAAGCACACTGTATTCCACAGGCTCAGTGGTATAGACCTAGGATTATGTTGATAGTAAGCATCAGGGCTGTGCCATAATCTGACCAAAATCAATCACAACTCTGCCTCAGGTTTCAAACTGCTCCACAAAGGAACTCTGTTCTCATCCTAGTCCCTAGGTGGGTCCCAGTCTGTGCGGCACCATTGCTCTCAGTCTCATTGCCCTGCAGAACCCCCAAATACTGCTGCCTCTCCACCTAGAGCTCCTCTCCACTGGCTGAATTCACTCTCAGCTGAAGAAGCACCATTCTTCAAGTGGACTATAGGAGGTCCAGGTGATGGCTTTTTCTTGTGCAAAATCATCAGTTTAAAGGCAGCAGTGTAGGCCAAGGATATAGCTCAGCACCAGAAGCACCTTCCTGGCAAGTACAAGGTTCCAAGTTCGATCCTCATACTGCAAAAATAAAGACAACAGTGAAGGTAGACAGTGTTAAGAGATTCCTCCTTAATGTGTGGAGTTGACACATATAAATAACACTGCTTAATTCTCATTTCATCCATTTCCTCCCTCCATTTCTTGATCCCATTCCCATCTGAGAAAGATGTATCACTCTACTTTCTACTATCTGTTACTTTTCTCTTTATTTATTCTTAGGGTTTCTCATATAAAGCTCCATGATATTTAAATTTTTGTCTTACTTATTTCCTTTAGCATTAAGATCAAAGATGCCTCCATTTTCCTACATTTGCATACATTTCTGGCAGTCTATTTCACTGGGTAAAATATTTCATTTTATTTCTCTGTTCATCTGCTGATGGACATACAGGCTGCTTCCAAGATCCAGATGTTGTGAACTGGCTGCTATAAATATGTATGCGTTAGTCACTATAGTATGCTATCTTTAACTATTACAAGAAGATACAAGAAGAATAGCTGGGTGAAATGTAGTTTTAGGGGTTTTTTAAAGAATTTTCATACTGCTTTCCACAGTAGCTAGACTAGTTTATAATTCTACCAGTCATAGAAGAGTTTATTTTTCCAGACATTTGCTTCAGTATTCTTATTTGATTTCTCTAAATTCATATGATTTCTGCTGTATGAGAAACTCAGAGTAAAAATAAAGAACAAAATTAAAAAATAAATAATAGGAAGTAGACGGATATATTTTTCTAAGATGGTAAAGGAATCAGGAGATGGAGGGTAGAGAGAGGGAAAGGAATAAGGATGAAGAAACAGGAGTTAAAATATGCTGTGTACAAGTACCAGTCCACAGAAGGAACATAAGGACTGTGTACTACAAGTGCATCCAGCAAATTAAGGAAGGAGCTCAGAAGCTGGGTAGAGAGGGAAGAAATGGAAAAGGGGTGAGAATGAATTAAAGTGTGTTATGTACAGGTACCAACTTCCCACAAGGAATGTAAACATTGTATGTACTACAAATATGAACTAATGAAAGTTAAAAACCTACCCTTCTCCCAAAAAAGAAACAGCTGAAGCACCCAGCAAATGTGAAAATGTTAACGCTGACTCAAACAAATGACAAAACCAAAGTGAGAAGTCATTGCAAACCCATTAGAAAAACTGATGTTAAATTAGAAGTACCAAGGGTGACTGGGGAGGTTGAGCAGCTGCAGTACTCTTTGGCTATGGATGACTGTCACATCCGAGATTCAAATTAGCAAGCGAAAGGGAGAAGATAGCTATTATTCAATCAAAACGAGGTTAAATTATTGATATATACAAAGACATGAGCATACATTGAAAACATGATGCTGAGACACAGTGTGCCCTTACACAATTATTGTTCAGCTTGTAGGAAAGCAAAACTTGTCCTTGATCACAGCAAAGCTCTCATTGGTCATCTGTACCCAGAAGAGCAGATTGGCTGGCAAAGCAGACACTCATGAAATTTTCTAGGGTGATTTTTGCCATAGTTATGTGGATGGACACATTTGTGTGAATTTATCAAACTCTGTATTTATGCTGAATCCATTTAATTGCTTGTAATTTATATTCCAGCAAATTTTCTTTAATAGATTGTTCTATAGAACCTTTTATGTTTCAGATTGGCAAAAATAAGTAATGAAGTGAAGGACTATACATATAATTAAACAAACACTTGTACACATTGTTAATGAAGATTTGTAGATTGTCAAATTCTATTTAACAGTATCTGTCAACTTATTTCAGTCTTCAGTTAATTCTCCAAAATAATATTGACAGTTTCAGATTTAGTTTGTATAACCTTTAGATGCTCATGAATCTTTAACCTGGAAATTTGGAGAGCAAGGTCAACCCAGTTATTAGAAAATAAGATGAATTATAAAGATAACAGCATGGAAAAAAATCCTTGTTATTCCATCCTCTTTCTGATTCAACTGAATCCTGACTTTTTACCATAATGATGGCTGACATGTACAAGGGTTTATTTCACATGCAGGAATTATGCTAATTGGGTTAAATACATCTTTATTCCATACCTTTCCCAACAGTTCTGTGAAATATCCATTCATTCTGATGTCTGCTTTATAGATGAGAAGTTCTCTACGTGATTCTATGGTGTGCCTAAGAAATCTCACTGATGAAAATGGTAATGCTTCATTCTAGGATAAGACGTTTGCACATAAAGCCTAAAGCCACTCCAAGTGAGGGGGAGGCTTCTGCCACCATCTTTATTTTAACTCACCAGCATGCATATTTCAGAAGAGAAAAATCAGTGCCAGTGGTAGTGAGTTCATGGTTCTTGCTGTCAGGGGAGAGGTTGCTGTAAGTTGTGAACTTCTCGTGAGCTAAGGCCTCATTTTATATCAGTAGGATTTAAGATGGGAACAAACATAATGAAGACATGTGATATATTTGGAGAAATTGTGTTCAAGATATCACCTGAGTGGCCCCTGTACATCTGTCCCCACTCTCTCCTAAGTTGACATTGGTAAATGTGCCAACTGATGCATCCTGATAAAGATCTAACTAACTTCATTAGATTATTAATAATTTGACATCTCCTAATTAGGCATATTTTATTAAGGGTGTATTTTAACTGTCATTGATTTTTCTGGCTCTCTATCTATAATTTATAGTCTGCTATGACAATTTCTCAATTGAAAGGTACCCCCACAAAAGACAGCAATTCTATCTGCCACTAATGAAGATCTAATATATTTATATATTTTTCTCCTAGCTTATAACAAAGAATCAAATGCAGACTGGATTGAGAACTAACATGTAAAAAAACAAAATACTTGGTAACAATCCACTCACGTTAAGGGAATTTAAAAATTACTCTTGTATTATTTAACAAATAGCTGAATTATATGAATACGAGAGCTTCAGTTGCCCACTCCAATTTGTACAGCATTTACTCTACAAAAATTGTGTTATTTATTTTTTAACCAGAAAAGAATGCAAAAAATTCAATGGAACATTCAGTTCAGACTATATAAAGTAATTCATTAAAAAGAAACCTTTAACTTAAAAAAAGGTGTATTCATTCCCTAAAAATCACTCTTCATCAACTTTCACTGTTCTTAATTACTTTAAGTGAGATTTTTAATTGGTCATGCTTTTGTTAAGAGTTATCTTTCAAAGTGCCAAAGCATGGTATTTTCAGTTAGCTCAGATACAAATACAATGTTCTAGTAACATGTTATGGTAAACAAGATATCAGGAAAACTAGGCACATGCTAATGGTATGCCAATTCATTTGGGAACCATTGGAATTCTGGGTTCCTTGGTTTCCTTCACCTGCTCCTTCTTCTTTACTAACCTCTGCCCAGGAAGAAAGAGATCAATGAGATGAAACTCAAACCCACACACCCTTTTTGGGATGCCTTTCCTACCATTTCCTGCATTTCCACCTATCCTGTATCATCGGAGCTGCCCGCATCTCTGGGAAAGCAGCTCTCTTGTTCCCTTGCCTGGATGCTGTCAACTCTTGCCAGATGAAAGACCCTCGATCCACACCTGAGGCCCAGCAGGCTGGCTTTTCCTTGGATTCAGTCCTGAACCTGCCACAGTCTGCCTTTCCTCCAGATTTTCCCCTTTTCCACTGGTCTTCACAGCTGCAGGGTGTAGGGTTGATTCTGGGCCCCTACACCACTCTGCACACAGGACCAGGTTTGTTCCAGTGCTGGGCCTGGTTCTGTGTAGATGACTGTGTGTCCAGTTACAAGCTCGACTCTTTCCTGCCAGTGGACTTCCTTGGGTGCTTCCCTTGCCATTATTGACAGGGCTCTTTCCTTCTTATTTGGGTGGAATTATTACATTGTTGTAGAAATCTCCGCAAAGTATTTAATTGGAAAATGAGGAACTGAAATTTAGCATTACCTTAGGCAAGTGATCTATTTTATTTGAACACATCAAAGTGGTTGAGACTTTGGATGATAGGGATGGTATTGAAATGAGTTCTTTCTTGACTGGACTGGCCAGATACCCCATAATAATTTGTGTCAGGAAAATGAATAATTAAGGAAGAATTGGGGAAGAAAAGATAACAATGTGAACTAAGGCATCATTAAGGAAAGCTTCTAGAGTATTCAAGTAGAATCATTTTAGGGATAGAATGCTGAATCATTATCATGTCAGGAACACTTTACATATATCAGGTGGCTGAAGAAAAAAGTGCAAAATTACTTTCCATTTATCATCACTTGGTTTCTAGAAAATACCAGGACTTAACTCTCCTCAAGCCTGTATGTGTTCTTTAGGCTTTTGCCTTAGATGCCTGCTAGATATCATTCATTCTTGGCGTCTTCTCTGAGCATTCAGTGTGTGCCTGTAGTAGTTGTCCAGCAACTCTTGACTAAGGAAGTTCTCCTGCTTCTTTAGGACACATCTGCCATTTAATCTTTAAAACTTGCCTATGTTCTTTTGCTGTTCCAGATTTGGTCATATCTTAGCTTCTCCAGACCCTTCCCAAGCCTTCGCTCTGCTGTTACTTGTCCCCTGTGTCTCTGTGAGATCCTAGGTATTCAAGCACCAGTACGTTCAGTGCTTGTCTCTCACCATACTACAACTTTTACCACCTGATACAAAGGCATAGGTGCCTCAGTGTTGGGAGCAGTGAAAGCTGAAAATTGTCATATGTGTGAGGACAGGACAAGGCCATAGTACCCAAAGCAATCAAAAACTACCTCAGGCTTTATAAAATCATCCTTTCTGGACAGTTTCAGCCATTAGTCACTATGCAATCTTTCATCTCCAGGTACTAACTTTGCAAAGATATAAAAAATGGCTCCTCTGTTGTTGTTAGACCCTTTATCCATCACGCACAGGCCATGACTTCCGATGTATCTCTTGTCTTTATTTTATAAATCCCCCCACTGTTTTCCCCTGGGGACCACTGAGAGATCAAGTCTCATATCTCAGCATTGCATGAAAGGTCCCTCAGCTGTAGGGCCCAGCAAGCAAGTGGATCCAGAAGGACTCAGAGTCTCTGTTGCTCAGCGTCCTCAAGCTGAGTCTCCCTTTGCACCACATTTCAGTGAAGTGATAATGGGAGTGAAAGAATGAGGAACAACTGAACTCTTGGAGGAAATTATGTTTGTATTGCTTGGCAACTCTTTCAAGGAGGCAGAGGAGGAAACTGAGAATGATGCGGTCTAGTTGGGGAGAATGGATGGATCTCACTTCTCATCTGGACTACGGCAATGATTTCCAGATCAGTCTTACCTTCTGCTAGCCTCAGCTCTAAGTCATGTATTTAATTTCCATGGTTTCTTATCAATTACAATATGAAGTGTACATTCTTGTAGAAGCAGAGTTGTTCCACAGTCCAACTCTCCCTCAAACGTCCCATCCCACATGCTCCAGCACCCATCGACAGAAGGTACTTCCTCTGAAATGTTCCTCCAATCCTCACCATGCAGGGTTTAAGTGTAGGACTACAGTGTTTATAATACTTCAGCACATTTACTTGCTATGTTTCACTATCATTAAAATGCAATATGATTTGTAGAATATTTTTTTATATTCATAAAAGTTGTGTTTTAACTACCTAGGCAGGTTTTATTTGTAATACTTATGTGAGAAGCAATACACCATTTTGTTTTTATTTAGTCATTATTATTTAATGAATTGCAAATGTTATTGCAAAAGGTAAACTTCAACCTATTTTTAGCTCCAATAGCCAGGTTTTAATCAGTATTTCAAACATACAGTTAAATGATACTGATTTGAATTTTTCAAAAAAATTAACTACCTATTTTAATGGACCTAGTGTAACAGTCAGTGTTATAGAATTACTGCTTGTTCCATGGCAGTGTGTCTTAGAAGTCATAGTTTGCTAAAGCCCATGGGGAGTGGGGTGCTGATTTGATGTAGGGGGAGAGTATCTCTGGACAAAACTGGGAGAAGCCTGAAATCTGTAACTGGAAACTGAGAAATGGGTCTCACAGTGAAGCCATGGTAGGATGCATTTATGACGGTCCTTGCCTATAAGATGTGGAAGTAAATTTATATCCAAGGAAAAGAGACAGAGTCAAAAGGAGAAATGGAGGACAGTGTTGGCAACAAAGATGACTTAGATCAGGTTGCTTTCTAGAAAGCAAACAGGGGTTTGTGCTAGGAGCTATTTTCTGAAACTGATGAAGGAAGCACATGGGCACAGTGGTCACAGGGCTTGAGGGTAGAGCAGAATGAGCTTCTCTGTGGCCATATAACTCGCAAGGGGTCAGGAAAGCAGGACATTGTTTTCTTTCATGACTGTTGGTAAACTGTTAGGCCCACTGAGTACAGTTTTAACAGTGTCACAGGTTCTGTGCTTCCATAAAAAATTCTGCCATTCCTTGGAAAAGAGTAATAATCATTTTCTTCAGCAACGGAATCAAAGTTGTGGGTGCTGGTCATCCTTTGCTCTTCTTGAAGGGCTTAAAATACTGTAGCAAAATGTGAGAATTAATCCCCAGGATGTGATCAAAAAGTGTGAGTTGAGCATTACCTGACATAGTGAACTTTGAGATCAATTCTTCAGAAAATGCATGTGTAACTGAAAAGAAATGGAATAGCCAGAGGCATTGCATCCTTGTGAATGTGATGAAGGCCATGGGATGGCCCATAGAATTTCTTCCCTACTATTACGAAGCCTAACAGCCTAGATACAATGATGTATTTTTCAGGGTAGATCAAATCCTTATTTTTTAATTAATAATGCATGACAGCAATATCTAAGAGATGATCTATTATTTATAAATCTCTTTCAAAGAGTCATTCATGCATTATATATTCAGACAGAAAATTTCTTTTATTTTACTTTAAGTCAGTTTTCAACGGAAAACATATTACGATGTTATAACTTAAGGAAAACAGGTGTACTGGAATTCATAGTTCTCCCGGGTACGCACATGTTCTCAATGCTGATGACTGACAGTAATTAAATGGTCCACACTCTGCTTTCACAGGGGCTCATTCCTAACATTAGAGACATTTATGTAAAGATGTGAGAGTGTTTTATGTGTCAACTTAGAGCTAAGAATAAAAATTAGCTCAAGGAAGAAAGAGGAAAGATTTGTAAAAGCTTATTTGCTCCACACATTTGTGTCTTTTCCAGTGAAGACCAGTGGGGTTAAGCAAGGCACTACTCACGTGTGAGAAATGTTGGACTGAGGCACTCTGCAGAACTCCAGGATAAACCATGCTCACCAGCACATACGGTGTAAAACACCCCACCTAACCTTGTCAGTGAAGAAAGAATGCATCATCCGGGCATTTCACTAATATAATTTTCTTTTAAACATCACTATTAATTCTCTGAGACTACTCTGTCACATTACAGAGAGCAATTTAAATTTGATGGAATTCTGAAACTTAAAGCTGAAGAGGAAGAGTTGGGTAAGTATGCTGAGAGTAGGGTGGAGGGAGGAAGAGATAGAGAGGCAGAAATTTAGGCAGATACTAATTATACAACTGAAATCACTTCATTTATTCAACTCTTATTTCACTGTGGGTTAGTTACTTTGAGCAAGTTTCTCTTCTAGGCACTCAAAATAAATATTTGAAGAAATGAGTCTGCCTGTCTCAGTCTTTTCTGCTTCTGTTATGGTTGGAATTTTCAAGTTCACTAAAAGTATCAAAAGTGCTGGTTTTCATTGTTTTTCCTAACCTTTGTAAATGCTGCAAAGAGTTTTAAAAGGAAACTCAAGAAACTAAACTGGGTAATAGGAGCATTGCGAGTGACTTTTAGAATTATTATAACCATTTCTTAAAGATTATTGAACAGTGATTTATCAGAAAGTGTTACAGAAAACATTTACATCTCCATTACAAAATTAACAGGAAGTATTATGTAGATTGAGACATTGCCAATGGGTAAATTCTTTTTTTTTTTAACAGTGTTTGTGACACCTCCATCACAGTTAAAATAAAATCATCCAGTTATTCACACATTTTAATAGGTTCGGGTGGAATATAGCCATGCATTACACATTTCCCTCAATGATAAAACACACGTATACTGGTAAACTTGTGAGATTACGATGGAGTTGAAAAATTCCTACCACTTAGTGACTCTGCAGAGATGATGATTTCCTAGCAAAAAGCATTACTCCCGTGTTTGTGGTAATGTTAGCATAAGCAAACCTACTATGTGGCTGTCTTATTAGGACAGTGCATACAGTTACGTACATATACAATACTGATAACAAGTAACATTGATCCTGGTTTCTATACTTGCTCAGTATAGTTTTATCATACTTGCAAGTGCTGCAGTTGTAATTTTTCTACCACTGGACCAATGCCTGCCATTCACCACTGGAACATGGAGCACTTTATTTTGACTCACAGTTTCAGTGGATTCAGTCCATGGTCAGTGTAAACAGCATGGAAGGAGAAAGATGTTCATTGCACTGCATCCCAGAAGCAGAAACAAAAAGGAGGAGCTGGAAGGAGAAACCACTCTTCCACATCTCATCCTCATTCACCCTAGCTTTTCAATCAGACTTCATCTCAGAAAGTGAGATTTTGGGAGGACATTTATGTCTAAATCATAACACTTGTGCTCTTGCTTATTTTTTAAAAAAGGGTGACTATACAATAGTCATTGATGTGTCCTTAAGGTAGAACTCCAGAAGGCACTAACATCATTAGAGCTGACAACTTATAGCATAATTACCCTTGTGGCCTTTCCATTGGGATCAGATCAGGTAGAGGAAAGAAACACTGCTTCCTCATGACTTGAGGAAGTCTAGGCTTACGTGTGTGCTGGTGTCTTAGTGTTTCACAAAGATGTGTGTAATCATGTGCATTGCACGTTAGCATCATTCCTCACTACATCATCCTTGCCCTACTTACCTGCACTTAGCTCTATGACTTCTACTGCTTTCCTCAAGCTTCGTAAATGCTGTAGAGCATTTCTACACACTTAAAATCAGCCCACCTGACCTCTCACAGAGGAAACAGAAGACAGTGGGAGTCAGCCCTCTCCACTTCACTCCTTTGTCTGCAAAGTGATCTACATATTCTCCTATTTCACCTGCTTCTGCCACCCCTCCCTCAGAAGCGTGACCTCTACTCGTTTTCATTCTACTGCTCTTTCTGTGAGCTTTCTCCTTGTATGTTTGAATCCCACCACCTGACTACCACATCAGAGGCCAGGTGCCACCATGATCAAGGGACTTCTTCACTTTGCCTCCTTGGTTATATTTCTTAGGAAATTATTTTTCTAATATCATTTGAATCCTTAGCTCAGAATCTACTTCTTGGTAAATCCAATTAAGACTTTCTTTCCTCCTTTACCTCTAAGCTTCTGTGTTGTTTTGTCATTGTCAGGCACACTGCTTTTGGTTTTAGTCCTAGGGCTATAGCACATAATGCCAGTGCTTACTGTTTTAAAATTTTAATGTCTCACTTATTGGATAGGGGGTATTTACAAATACTTCCAAAAGGTTTCATAGAACAACAGTACCTAAGTTCTATTATTTTCAAAAATATATATTTGTTGCATTTAGGTAGATTAAGGGACAGTTTCACTGTGTGTGGCATTCTTGGGTCACTGTTGAATGCATAGCTCCATTGTTTCCCTAGGTGCGATACTGCAAAGGAGAAGTGTGTGGGCCTCTTTTTAGTCTCCATCTTTCTTATGTATACTGATCATTAAAGCAATACCTTTGTTCATGATGATGAAAATTTTATTATAATATGGTTAATTTTTATTATTCTCAAACATGGCCTGTCATTGCAGCATGTAGCTCCATAACGTTTTGAAAATAGAAAATTTTCCTAAGTAGAATTTAAAATGTTTGCTAAACTTTGATTGCATTCCTCTGGAACTCCATTTATATCTAGATTTGGACATATTCATCAAGCTTCCCCAGGTAATTGTTGGCTTTTATTATTTAACTCTTGATTTACATTCTGCTCAGCTTGCCTTTCTTTTTCCTGCCTTCTATGCTCCTTATATATTTTCAATCATTTCTTTTGTTTCCAATTTTAGTTTTGCATCTATTATGATTAGTTTTTTTTCCTCTTATCTTTCCTTTAACACAAGATCCTACATTTTTTTTTTTTTTTTTTTTTGGAGACAGTGTCTCACTATGCAGTTCAGGCTGGCCGTGAGCTCACTTTTGTAGCCCAGGCTGGTCTCGAACTTGCACAGATCCTCCCGCCTCAGCCTCCTGGGATTACAGGCATGCACCATCATGCCCGGCACAAGATCCTACATTTTGTTATTTTTTTTTTTATGTGCTTAGTACAGGGTCTATAGGGCCTCACTATACAGATTAGACTTTTAGTGATTTTCCTATTTTCAGCCTCCCAAGGGCTGGGATTATAGGAGTGCCACGATGCCCAGTCTCAATCACTATCTCAGTGCTCCCCTAGGGCAGGGCCTGCTCCATGCCCAGTCTCAGTCATCATCTCAACAGGCCCAGGGGTTGCAAATGACACAAAATGCTGGGGATCAAACCTCAGTCCCTGCACCTGTCTAAGCAGGCACCTTAGTCCACTGAGCTACTTGCCCGTCATTTTGGAAATTTAGACATTTAAAGAAATACTAGAAATATGTGTACACATTCTCAGTGAACAGAAAGTATTGCATATTTGATCCAGATATCTTTAATTGCAGAATAAAATAGACTTATATCTTCCTGATGACATAATGCTTTTTTCCTAAATTTTTTTTATTATGTGTTGTCCTGTTAATTCACGGGGAAGATAGCGATGTTATGGTTCTAGAATTTTATGATTTCAATTTTGCTTAAATTTTCACACATATATATATATATATATATATATATATATATATATATATATATAATTTTATTTTGAAGAGTACAAACAAAAGCAAGAACAAAAATAAGAAAAAAGCCGGGTGTGGTGGCACACACCTGTAATCCCAGCACTTGGGAGGCCGAGGCAGGAGGATCAGTGCAAGTTTGAGACCAGCCTAGGTTACAAAAGTGAACTCAAGGCTAGCCTAAACTGCATAGCAAGTTTATTTTCTATCTCAAAAAGACAAGCAAACAAAAAAAGTACAAGTGAATTTCTTCATTAAAGAATTTCATTGATTCGGCATCTTTTTTCTAGAACAGATCATTTTTTCCATAAGCACATGTAGGATTTAGCTTTAGGGAATTCAACCTGCCAGTCTCCCCTTATGAAGGGAGTAGAGGACTGTCGTTGCTGTTGGACACTGTGGAGAATGGGGACACCCTTCTTCCCCAGAACTTAGTTGAGGCAAACAAAAGCCCAGTCAGTGTCCAGGACTTTGTTGGAACTATCCAGGCTTTATTCTGGCTATCTAGACTATTCTGTGCTCTAGAATAAAACTTAACTTTTCTTCCAAAACCCAAATTTTAACATAGTTATTCAACACTCTACATCTATGTCAAATACAGTTCTAAAATAGTGCTTTAAAAAAAGACAGAGAGCGAGTGACTTTAAAAACACTGAAAAAAAAAAACAAAAAACTTTGCCTTCATAGAACTAACATTAGAGCACAAGATACTGACAAGAATACTTCCCAGGCAAGTATATTGGTAAGTATGTATTGATTAGTATCTTAAAAATAAGGTGAAGTTGCTGATGAATGTGGCTCTCTGATGCCTTATTGTGTGCAGAAACACCCACATCTAAGGATCACCTTGGGTTAGGAGGAGACATGTTTGAGGCTCTACAACAATAGCTCGTTGCCTACACAGCATTTCAGGTTGGGGTGCATCTTGGTCCACTCTGTGCTGTTGTAACAGAAAACAAACCCACCATTTACAATGAGCAGAAAGATGCAGACTCGTAGTCATGGAGGCTGGGGTGTCCAGAATTGAGGGCCAATACCCGGGGATGGTCTTCTCCATGCGTCATGACACAGCAGGTGTCACCTAGGGTGACTCATTATTCATAAGAAACCCATGATAACAGCTAATCTATTCCTAGCGACCCATAACACATTTGCCAGGGAAAGTCCCCCAGCTCTCGATGGTATAGTCTTGAAGATTATATTTCCAGCCTGTGAACTTTGGGAACACATTCAAACCATATTGAAGTGTCAGGAATTCTGGCTCTCCAAGGCCTGGTTCTACAGTCCTAGTTCCTTGCTGCTGCAAAGGTGCGTGGTGCAGACTTGTCCTTCACAGTGCAACGCAGTGCAATGCGCCTGCACCAAAGGATGACAGGGTGTGGACTCCACAGCCTTCTCTAGGATAGGAAGAAACTTGCACACGAGTGGCATTGGACTGGATGTGACTGATGGGAAAATACAGGCTTGCAAAGATAAAAAAGTAAATAAAGCCTAGGACAACAGGAGCAGGGGCCACAGCTGGGGCAAGTTTTGCCTCTGTGAGATGTGAAAGGAGACTGGTGTGGTTAGAGTGTCAGTGAGGAGACACAGTGTGTAGATAGTTCAGACTTGAGCAATGTGCAGGCCTCACTGTAGAGCAGGTCGTAGGCCACAGGACACTAGGTTTCACTCCCAGTGTCCAGAAACCATTAGAGTTTTTGCCTTGCTTTATTTTAAGCAAAGAAGTGACAGAACTGGTTTATGTTTAGCTTCTGTGTGGAGAATTAACTGTTAGGTCAAGGCTGGAAGCAGGAAGAACTGTGCAAAATTCATATAGTGACCTATATAGTGATGCAATGGCACATTTTTGGAATCCATTTTCAGAATAATAAGTATACTTATAACTTTCCAACATTTTTTACCTACAGAATTCTCTAGAAATTAAAGGAAAATCACTGGAAAGGTTACTAGAAAAATCTAGTTAATATGCTGTGAAAATGAATCCTTTTGTGTATTTCTGGCTATGTCAAGCACGTACACCGAATCTTAGCAGGTTTATGTGTAATGGGAGAAAAAGAATCAAAAGAACTCAGGGTTCACCCAAGGCAGCAATCACTGTGTTCAGTTTCCTAAGTGGGAAAATCTGAATGGAAAACCAAGCATATTGGGAACCGTACAGGGTTCTCTTTGAACAAGATAATAGTGAGACATAAAAGAAGCTTCTTTGAGTGGTTTTCATATACAAAGGACACCCAAAACTACTGAACACATATTCTTACCCATAAATTTATTAAAACCCAATAATATTACATAAAGAAAAAAACCACATAAACTTTATGAAAAGGTATAAATATTTAAATGTGAAATGTATTATTTTTAAAAAGGAAAATAGAAGAAAAAGGCTATTTCTGTGCTGGGTTGGATAATACACTGGCAAACTTCTCTTCTGATAATGGATTTATCTTCAGGCTAAACTGTCTTGTTGCCTACAAGGCCTAATCTGTCACTGACTTTCCACAGGGTGTTCACAATGCCCCTCTGGAAAACACTGTGTGGTTCCCAGTGACACAGCCCCCAGGGAGGGAGATCTGACTCTGCCCTGAACTCTTCCACAAGCCCTTGTCCTCCTGCTTCAGGTGACCATTCCATGTCCCTTAATACAGGGCTCTGTCACTTCCACTCAGCTTTCCTGAGGGTGCTGCATAATGGTTCCAGCTCCACACAGACCTATGGTGTCCATTCAGATTTTGCCAAAGATAAATATGATTCCATGGCCCACAGGGAATTCAAGACACCTTGATACCTCCTGTCAACTCAGCCCTCTGGCTTCTGCTTTTCATTCACAATGCATCCCAGCAACACTGGCATTTTGCAGATTGGACCAGGAACCACACTTCAAAGTCAAGTGAATCTCTAGTAGATCACGTAAAGAGTTGAAGTGTATAGATTTTCCCAGAGTTCTAGGTAGCAGTATTACAGTTCACGAGGAGCATAGGGCAGGGTTATCCACATGTCTGCTACGGAGCTGATGCATAGCCCTGAAAGCTGACACCCTACAGGGTATCATCCTGCCTCTGTCCTCCGCTGTAGGCAAGTATGGAGCCTGGTGTGTGTTCTCAGCAGCCTCTGATGATGTCTAGAAAGAGAAAAGTGCCTGAAATTGAGATGACTTTACACAGCATCTCTCTGTGTTATACACCACTGCTGACTTGCAGGAAGGGAGGCATCAAACAAAGCAGAGGGAAGAGGGTGGCAGAGGAAAAGTGTGTGTCCCACCAATGCTCTCCATGGCCCCACTCCAGGCTGGGAGGTTTGACTTGGCTCTCAGGCTTGGAGGCTCTGCCCCAGGACTGGCTGTCACAGTAGTTCTGGGCTGCTGGTGAGCAGTCTTTCATGAATGGAGTGGGTACATGAACCAAACTGCTCACCCTGTGACAGGGAGCAACTAGAGAAAGACAGCTTGAGTCCCAGCATCTCTCCCAAGGGCTCCTACTGGGCTCTACTACCCAGAGTCTCCATTTCCTCTGCAAGAGCATCACCCTGAGGTCCATTGCATGGGTCTTTGTGGAAAATTCTAGTGTTTTGTAAGATAACTTTCTATTGGTATATGCTTACAGTACATAATGAACACATTCATAATAGGAATTGGTACACAACCCCAAATTGTTTCTCAATCAGTATTACTTCCCCTCCCATCCCACAGTCTCCCCATCTTTAAACTTTCATCGCCACAAATCATGCTACCTCCTCTAAAAGAGACAAATGCAGAGACCACAGTCATAGGAAGCCATACCCAAAAGTGCCGTGAATGAAACAGCCCCAGTGCTAATCTGAAAAACAGGCCACACCCAACTGGTAGCCTGCATGAGGAGTCCATGATATTCCACACTAGTGGACACCTATTTTGGGATCTGGGCACAGTCTTGACCCACTGCTAGATTTGGGAGCCACCATCTCAGACACTGGGAAACTGCATGCCAGGGATAGGGTTTCCTGACTAACACTGACACAGCAGGGATAGTCACTCCGCAGTGGCTGTATCCTGCAGTAAAGAGTTGGTGTAGAATGCCCTGCCTTGCTCCCAAGCAAACACCCCAAAAGAGTAATGATATGTGCTGAACGGGGATTGTGATGGGCCGTGGGCAGCTCTTTCATCTGCCCTGTAGTACAGCTGAGTCACAGCTGGCCTGGAACCCTTGAGAATCTCACTTCACCTTGCCACCTGCATCATGAAGAGGGACCATTCAAAGACCACTCGGAGGAAGGCTTTCCTACCAGGTCCACTGAAGGGACAATGGGGACAATAATGGAGTCTATGAAAGTGGTAAGCTGTGCCACTGACCTGGTGGACCTCTAGGATCATGGGTGTCAGGTGTGGATATTTACATTGAGGTAGGAATCACGTTAGTCACCATCCACAGACAGAATAGGTAGTGAGAAACCCTGTATGGCTAGACTTCATAAGATTTCAGGACAAGTGTGTGTGTTGGGGGGAGGTCACCAATCTCCATTTTTAAATTTTTCTTCCTTGAGTCAAATATACTAGGACAATGCCATGATCTTGTTAGCAGAGCTGTGGCCCAGGATGGCTATCCCATTAGGCTCTGGACTCTGTCACCTACAATCAGAAGTACTAACTAAGCTTTGTAGTGGCCTAGCATGAACAACTGTTAGCCTTGCTACAGTCTCCCTTGCACCAGTGGCTGGGCACCCAAATTCAGCATCTAGCTCATATCCCACATGTTAATGCCTTTTTCAGTTAGAATGTCAAGGCCAAAGAAGACTATAAGAGTCCTGAACCCATCCGGCATCTTCTCTGGCAACCCATCTGGCCCGCGCACCTGCCAGGTAAGGACCCTTGGCCCGCCTCCATTTTTTGGCTCCTCCAGCCTGAGCTGCAGTCCCAAGCCTATCCAGCATCCTGTCTGGCCCACATGCAGGCCACACTCCCCAACTCCAGAGCTCCAACTCCTCCCGGAGTCCAGATCTATGCGGCCTTGCAGCAGCCAGCACCCCAAGCTCCGACATGCAATGAGGCACATCTGGAGGGCAACCAACTTGGGGGACCCAGACCAAACTCCCATAGGTGCTAAAATCATAACTGCATGAAAGTGCAAGGATCACTGCCATGCAAAATGATAATGACAAGGAATAAGGTGCAATCTCAGGGCCTGAGCCCACCCAAAACAAATACAGGAGACACTACCATGGAAGAAAATGGGAATCATGCAGCTGAAACCTCTGAATATGAGGTAGACAGACAAGTACAGAAACATATAGAGCAACTCAGATCAGAGACAACATCTGCGTATAGAGAAAAGCAGACCAGAAATAACCCTTGAGGTAAAAAAAAAAAAAAAGACATGTCTAAATTAATAGCATCTAAAGCAGGGGAACAAATGCAGAAAGGTAAAGAGAACAGAACACAAATAATCTCTGAACTAGAGAGAGAAAGGATAACTATAAAGAAAAACGTAAATAATATTAAACAAGATACTGATAAAAAAAATTAGAGTAGAATAGAAAAATGATGGATTCCTTGATGGAGCAATATAGGAAAGAAATAGATCGCATGGAACAGTTTCAAAAAGATATACAAGAAAATAAAATCTCTACTATGTAACATACCATAGTATAGGGCATGTTGAATATTTCAATATTTAACATAATTTTATTTTTATTATTACGTGCTGTTAACTAGTGACTACCATCTTCAGTCTTTTTTTTTTTTTTTTTTTTTCCGTTAACCTTTGAAGAAGAGCAGACAGAAAATGACATTATTCCCCTGACAGGGCTTCATAGTGGGCTATGAATGGGATCAAGTTAGAGGCTTCCTGTGGGAGGACAGGTGTCTGTGGACCTCACTGATCATGCAAGTGTAGGAGCCGGGGCCCAATGGTGCCCACATAAAAGTGTGATAAGCATTGCACATGTGTCTCCAGGTAATTCTGTTCTCCTCCTTTACCATACTACCTTTACCATACTACCTTATTATTTATCAAATACTCAGTGGTCATAAGGAAATTTTATAATCTATC
This sequence comes from Myocastor coypus, assembly GCA_004027025.1. Lineage (NCBI taxonomy): Eukaryota > Metazoa > Chordata > Mammalia > Rodentia > Myocastoridae > Myocastor > Myocastor coypus. The sequence continues at coordinate 91,137 of PVJA010001086.1, read as the reverse complement.
AGTTACCACAAACATCTTTTTACTAAGCATACACAAGAGAGAACCTAGAGAAATGTCATTTTCTGTCCACTCTACTTCAAAGGTTAAAGCAAAATGGATTAAAGATGATAGTCACTGGTTAACAGCACATGATAAAAATTATGTTAAATATTAAAACATTCAACGTGCCCTATACTATAGTATGCTCCATAGTAGAACACCTTCACTGATATGTTATAATGATAGAATGGGGTGTTTAGTGTAGGTTGGAATTCACTTGTACAAAGAGTTTCAATGTACCAGGAGACACTTTCCTTTTCCTGAATTAAAGACTACTTCAGAGACCAACTTTATTAGTTTAATTGTTTCTGTAGTATATAGAGAGATTTGAACAAGCAACCAGGCCCAGTGTCTGAGTGAGACTGCCCTGGGCCCAGCAGAAACTCATTCAACCCAGAAACAATGCCCAGCGAGTGATTGGAGCTTCATCCATCAGATAGGCTCAGTGTGGAAAACTATGACAGAACTCCCTGTAGAGAGGCTAGACCCACCCAGCTGATCCAGGAGCAGAACATCTTGCCAGAGTGGGACAACAGGTTCACCTCCAAGGGTTGAAACAGAAAGAAGTGGCTCTCTATAGCCAGACCTCAGTCATACCCACCTGAATGAGTTTGAACTTGGCAGACGCAGTTCTGCCAAGGTAAAAAATCTACCAAAGGTCAGAAGACAGGACTATACAAAATGACAAAGAGAAGGAGCAACATGCGCTCTCAGGCTGCAAGCCCACCCAGAACAAACGCAGGAGACAATAGCATAGAAGAAATTGGAAATCACACACCTTAAATCTCTGAAGTAATAACGTCTGAAGTAAAAGCTGGAGGAAATCAGATCAGAAATAATTTCTGAAGTAGAAGAAGAAATGATAACTACAATGAAAGAAATACTAAGTGCTTCTAAAGAAGACACTAATAAAAAAGTAGCAGAGAATATAAAAATGATGGAATCCTTGAATGAATAATATAGGAAAGTAATAGCATACATGAAGCTGATTCAAAGTGCTATGCAGGAACTTAAAACCTCAACCACAAGCTGGTAAACTGTTTCAATGAAAGTAAAAATAGATCTTAAAGACACCATTGCAGCTAATGAAGAGGAAAGAAAAGATCTCTCAAAAACAACTAAGATGGAGGAAAAAATAATTCGATATCTGCAAGATGAGGCAAAGATGAACAACATAAGACTAATAGTCCTCAATGAGAAAGGAGTCCGTACAAATGACATAAAAAGATTATGGGCACTTCCTAAATATGGGAAAACAAATTGGCATTCAGGTAACTGAAGCATATAGAACTTCAGATAACATCAACCCAATTAAAGCTTCACCCAAACATATAATAATCAGTTCCATGAAGGAGAATGGAAAGAACGCACTGAATAGGACAAACAATTAAACACAGGAGAAAGAGGTATACAAAAGCAGTCTTTCAACTATTCTTTGGTGTACCACAGCAAAATATTTTTATCAGCATATTCTATAAATGGACTTCTTCTGTAGTATATAGACAAAGTTTTCCTCACTCAAGGGTTAGGCTAACTTCCCTTTCCTCTGCCCTAAAAGTTTTGCCTTTTCCATCATATTATTCCTATTAAAATATTTGAATATTCTTCTATTCCATTGTATTATAACTATTTATAAAAGCAATAATTATTTAAGATTCCTAAGAAATAATTCATGATACAATATAGACAATCAAAATGTAGCTACAGAAAGAGTACCTAATATAACCATTCACTAATTTCAAATTATTTATTAATCTCATGACATGTATTCATTGCATCTGTGAAACACGATTTATTTAATAAGTAGAATTTTACTAATTGTATCAGCTCATTATTATACAACTGTCGCTTTTTGCATCATATACCTTGACACATAAAATGTGGGTTCTTTCATATTAGAATAGTCTATGCATAGAACATATTCAATAAATATTTACACAAAAAATAAATTTCTTTTAATCTTTAATTTCTAAATTTATTTTTATTATTCTTTAATTTTATTTTACATCTTTTCCCAAATTTTGGAAGTAGGAAATACAGAAAAATGTATGCAAAATATTTTTCGAAAGTATTTCTAGGGGTTCTCACATTTGACTACAGCTCCTTGAACCCTCAATAATACTTCCCCAAGTGGCTTCCACTCACATCTGTAGCTGTTAGACAATATACCCCACCCTTTTTCCTCACTCCAAGCTGCTGTGTGGGAGATAGGTATTCCTGTAACATAGATTTGCATTTCTGCTGTATATTTAACCTAGATCGGTGTTAGTGAGCTCATGTCACATGTTATTATTTTTCTTTTAAGACAGTGATGTGATGTTATTGTATGAGTTGTTTTTCCTAAAGTAAAGCCTCAATATTCAGGTTTTATTTTAGCAGTGGCCTTTGCTATAAATAAGTGTGTTTGGGGTTAATTTGGGCACTTAATCTCTAAAAGATTCTCCACCACTGGACTAGACAGAAATAAATCACCCCAAAGCGATGTCTCTCTTTTCTCCAAAGACATACATGCTCTCTTGGCATCAGAGATCTTCAGGAAAGTGTATGTCTCCTGATCATTCCAATGATGGCCTAAAGTTTCACTCAGTATCCCTCACAGACCAAGTGCCCTGTGTCCCACATGAGGGCTTCCAACACAGGTAGAACCTGAGCTACCGAGAGCCTGTTAGGTATGCATGAGGTGTGAGTTGTCCTTTGGCTCCAGCATGGAGACATTAAGATGTAAAGAGGTGGGGACATTTTAGGGACTGCTCGGAGGTCTCTGAATATCTCTTGCAGCATGATCTAGATAAATGCTGTCACTTCCTGGCCACAGTTCACTCCTGGCCTGGGAACTTGCCTCTACCTCACAGTATGAACTTTCTCACACATACTCCAGTCATGACACCACCTATCGTCACAACTGCAAGGCTGCTGAGCACTGAGTGTAACCAACACTGTGCTGGCTTGGACTTTGAGCCTCTAAGACGGGTCCACCTCTGGGCTTCAAGTGAACTTTTGTTCTGTACAAGGCACTACTCTCATGTATCGCACTGCAGCAGTAGAAACCTGGCCTTCAGAGTGCACTCTTCTGAAATCTCACTGGTAGCTCATGAGGAGAGTGGGTCCTTGCAGGTGTCCCCTCGAAAGGCAAAGGGTACTGCACAGCAAGGCTCACTGGGCCTGGATGCACCCTAAGGAACTATAGGGGGAGCAAAGGGAACACCCAGAAGTTTGTATTTTTGTTATTTTCTTTTCAAAAATGCAAACTCAGTTTCCTTCATAAAAATGTTACTTCTTGCTCTTGTCACACTTTGGGAAAAAAGCACATGCTTCCAGATGTTTTTCCTTCTCTGACTCTGTAGCTTGAGCATTGAGAAAGAGGACTTGTCCTCTCTGGGGCAAAATGCTCTGGACTGCAGAAGGGAGCTAGCATATTAGCTGTCAGTCAGCACCTCCATTTTCTGCTCATCTCGATGTAAGCAAGCTACATACACACCTTGCAATGAAAGCATACGCTGGGTACAGAGACTATATTGCACGTTCTCAGTCAATGCTTGGTCCCTGTTATGGGTCACAGTTCTCAGCAGTTGCCTCAACATAGTAATGGGTAGTTACATCATGGACTGAAGCACATTATCTTTGCTTTTCTTCCTGTTGAATGTTTTCTCCAACCACTTCCTATTATTGTCTTCTGGTTCTAAGTATTTTCTATTTCAAGGTGTTTCTTCATTCTAAATTTTCTGTAGTGGGATCGGCCCCACAAGTCCACCACTTACACAAACAGTTTTGACCCTTCTAATGCATAAATGTACTTCTGAGTACTGTCACCGTTTGCTGTAAGATTAACCTATATAATTCCTTACAAAAATTAAGTAGAATGATTAGAGTTTCTTGAATGTATGAACTATATTTTTTAATCGCTGCATTTCCCATACCAGTAGTGTGTCTTGCTTATAGTACTTGCTAAAATCTTTTAAGTTTGTTAATGAATAATCAAAATATCTAAAACAATGCATTTTTATCAATATTATAGAGGAGGAACACTAACAGGTTCTGATAGTGCAATGAATTAAGTACTAAGGAAGATTTTATTTTATCATAGGTGCAGAATGAGATTGAAACCCAACAAATCAATCACTGTGGGGTAAAAGTGAAAGCAGACTGCCATAGTTCACCAACAAAGCCAAAATAACCAAAAGGAGAAATGAAGAATGTTGAACTTCCTGACAATCAAATGGTTTATAGCACTGGTGTTCAAACTCTGATCTACCGAGCAAGCTGCCTTCCAGAACCCAGTTTTGCTTTGCATAGGCTGGGTGTGGGTGGAGGGCGGGACGTCTGTGTGCACCACAGTGAAAGCAGGAACTTTGTCACTGCAAGGGGAAGAGGGCACAGCTGCCAGTGCCCTGGGGAATGGCTTATGCACAAAGGAAGCAGCACCACAGAAAGGTGTCAAGGACCTGCTACAGCCACCAAGGACAAGACACTGCCCCATGGCGGTATAGCAAAACGCTGGTAAAAGGACTTCAATATTCTTCAATATATGCTCTTCTAGAAGAATGTGCAAAGATTTCATCACAAAAGAATCTCACTAAATTCTCCATTTGTCATTACAAATGTATTGGTTTCTTATTACTGCCGTTACAAATTATAACTTAATAGCTTAAAACAATACAAGTTTATCATCTTACAATCCTAGAAATCAGAAGTCCAAAATCAGTCCTCACCAGTTCAACTCAAGGCATCAGGATGAGTTCCTGTAGCAGAATCCATTTCCTCATCTTCCTCTGCTTCTAAAGGAAGCAGGGCAGTGGCTGGCCCCAGCCCCCCACACCCACACACATTCCTGCAGGCCTCTCACTCTGCTTTCCTGTTTCCACCTTTTCAGTTGCCTTGTGGTGATCACACTGGACCCCTGGGTGATCCAGACAAGTGTTGGGTCAATCCTTAATGCTTCATTAGGGTAAAACTCACAGGGGTTTGGTGGCTTGGGATGCAGATGTCCCTGGGGGGAAAGTCATCACATACTTAGGCTTGAACTATATCATTCAATTAAATGTGTGAAGAGAGAAGCAAATGAAGAAAGCTTCTAGTAGTGACAAAAATTAACTCATTTCTGGGAAATTTCTCCAGCCCTTCCTGGTATCTGGTCAAGTTTTGAGCTAGAAAATAAGAAATGTAACAACACCCTAGCAGAATAATGTGATTCAGTGTTTAAAATTCTAGCCAAGTTCATCAAGAAGAAATTCTCCAACTGTAAATGGTCATGAAGATGCAAATTATTTAATTTAAAGCTTTTGTAAATAAAAAGGAAAAGGGGTTAATGGGAGGATAAGAGGTTGGAGGAGAATAAAGTTATATCATATATAGGTACACAAATTCCTTATGATGAATATGACCATTATATATACCTAAAATGTATCAATAGAGTAATTTTTTTCCAGAATCAGGGATTGAACTCAGGCCCTTGCACTTGATTGTTGCTTTAGAAAGAATTGGTTTTGCTTTAAATGCATCCAGAATCTAAAAACAGAATAAAGCCAGTACCTTGAGCTAAAACATCCTCTGTTCAAAGGCCACAGGACTGGCACAGTGGCTGCAGAATTAGCTTCCAGTCATGGGGACACACGGTCAGCGGGAGGCTCTCAGCATCTCCACAGATGAAGACAACAGAACCGAGGCCATCGATACGCAGCCCGATGAAGGACACCAGGGAACAAGTCAATGGACCCCAGAGTTTAATACATTGAGAAACAAGGAACCAACTGTGGTTGGCATTTTTTGTCATTCTGTATCAGAGGTAAAATCAGCAGCATGCAATCACACACTGCTGGTGGCATTCTAACTGGAAAAGCCTCTCACTGTGAGAATTACTAAGTGCCTCTGAGTGCCTCTTCCCTGAGAATAAGTGTGAATGAAGAGATAGCCCTGCATTTCTGACAGTATCATTTCCAGAGAGGAAATCCAGTCAACCTTGACTCAAGATGTACTTGACACTGAGGAAGAAAATGAGTAGAACCTTCCCTAAAATATATTTTCATAAATGCATAGACAAAATTACCACTAAGGCCTTGGTTACTGTATCTGTGTGTGTCTCCGCCTCTACATCCTCAACCTGTGTTTTCTATTCATGAGTTAGGAGTGCAGATATTGAGTGTTTTGGAGGATATCAGCGTTTAGCTGTTTAGGATGATAGCTCTGTGGAAATGTGCATGGGAACGCAAAGCAGAACTTTAGCACAGTCGTCTTCCCCATCTGTGTTTCTTTTTCTCCTGTTTTAGTTACCTATGGTCCAAAAATATCAAGTGGTGAATTTCAGACATGGTACAGGGGAGAAAGAGAGAGGGAGATCACATTCATATAACCTTCTTACAATCTGTCTTAATTTTCAATATTATCACTAGTTACAGTTGTTGTCTCCCACTATGCCCAGTTTATCAATGACACTTGGTCATAGGTGTGTGCATAGGAAAAGCCACATCTGCACAGGCTTTGGCACTGTCCCTCATTCCCCCCAGGGGCTCCACAGCTGATCCTCTGTACAGAAGGAGGACCGCTGTGCACATCCTACACGCAACCTGCCTATGCCTGTGTGACCTTTGGCAATAAGCATGTGACCTGAAAGGCGGGTTGCATGTAAGAGGGTAAGCTTTGAAGTCAGCCTGAGACTAAATTCTGGTTTTCTCCTTTAAAGTTTTACAACCTCATTCCTCCTGTTCAAAGCATCATTATGGGCACATTTTTTTAAAATCAGATGATAGAACAATGTGGCAGTCTTACATAGACTATTTTTCTCTTTAAAGGAAAGTAGTTATTAAGCAGCAATAATAATAAAACAAAAAAAATAAAGAAGCTACAGGGCCACTTTTGCTGTATAACTTTGGGACACATAGTGTGTTTTCATTTTGGTATTCCAAACAAAAATAAAGCTGTAAGAATTTTTAAACTTTCAGTGGAAGGTTTTCTAGCACAAATTCTGAATAAATAAACTAGATTTTAATAACCCGCCTGTAACTTCAAACACGGTTTTGCTTTCATGTTTCCATGTACCAGAATCATACTGATACAGTAGAGACGAGCCTGTAATCATGCACTTAATTTTCCTGTGTGTTATGAATCTCATTTTCTGTATGTGGAATAGGAGAAGGGGTCATGTTTCTTAGCTAGTAGAGATCTGGCTGTGACCACTCCAGCTTCCTCATCTGGGTGAGGAATATGAGGCTTGGCTCTGCTGGGAGTTGCTCAGTCCCTCAAAGAGAGGCAGGGCAGGTTACCATTTGCAGCCTCCTGACCCAGGAGAGCTGTTCTGCCCAGGACAGGGGCAATTCGTCATCTGAAGACTCCACACATTTCTGTGTGCATAGATGGATGCCTCTGTGGATCGCTGGGAAGGGGTCGCTGGAGTTCTTCCATTGTTTTGAAATAATAACAACAAAACATAGAAAAAGAAAAGTACTTCTCTTTCTTAAATGTTGAATTTCTGGAAATCCTAGTCCAAACTGTCTTTACCACACTGAAGTCTCTGGGTGGACGATCATATACCAAACAGCAAAGTTTTCAGTGGGACACTGTGTTATAAACTAAATAAAATCTTTTGCTTTCTCATTCAAATATGGATGCTCATCTTAAAATGATTAGGGTGGGTGCAGGAACTGCGGGACAGGAGCTCTCGTGCTTTCATGTTTTTCAAATTGTGCTATGTTTCACACATTTGTCCAAGTTTCCTGTATTTTGTTATGAAATTCTAATGACAATCTCAGTAAACCCTTACTTTGATAGTTGATTTTGGCACTATTCTATGAAAGACTGCGTAAGAGAAATAGTTGTGCACATGCTTCCAAATTTCTTTTATAATAAGGGAAAGAGGAACATTGCAACCATATCCTGCCATTAGCTTTAACTCAGTGTTTTACAATAAATATCCTTAAGAGATAAACTCCTAGTGCAAAGATCCTTAGAAGAAAACTGACATTTATTTTAAGGCTCTAGTAGCCCCTTTGGACCCTGACACCCCCTCCCCACACACACACACACACACACATACACACACCGCTTATTTAGAAAGATTATTTAGGTCCAAAGTTGTTTTGTTTTGTTTTTGTTGTTGGTTTTGAATAGTAGTAGGGAATATGTTTGAGATGATATTTAAAACCACCCGACCTAGAAAGTGCGGGTTTTAAACCCAGAAATGTTGCAAAACAGGCAGATTTACCTACACCTTCTTGCCTGCATCTCCCTTGTCTGTCTGGAGGGTAAATGTCTAATTTCTGTCCTTGCAGGTGACAGTCCTAGAGATATTACGTGACAGTTTGGGGTGGGGGGCAGAGGAGAGGAAACCAAGGCAGCAGCTGCAGGAGCGCGGCCAGCGGGGCAGTTTCGCTTCCTGCGGGCTAGAGCCAGCGTCGGGACTTCCGGACCAAGGTCCCTGAGGTCCCCCGAGGTCCCTGAGGTCCCGGGTCCTAAGGTCCCCAGTCGGCCGTCCCACTCCGCTCACCTCCACAGCGATGCTGCCGGCCACGTTCCAGCCTGCGTCCCCAGGTGGGTGCTGCGCCCGCGGGTGCAGAGGGGTCGGGTCTCAGGGAGGGGGCAGCGCTGTGAGGCGCTCCTGCAGGCTTCACAGTCCCCAGTTTCCCCCTGGGATTTGCTCAGCGCTAGCCAGCTGCCACCTGTATCTGTGACTTCTGGGGCTGGAGCTCCGCAGGACACCAGGACAGATTGCATCCTTTGTTTTCACGTTGTAATGTGCTTTTAAAGCAACGTGTCTTTTGAAAACACGCAGGAGCAGGTCACTGGTCACCTATGTCCTGACTCACCTAGCAAGTTAAGTGCTCTGAGCCAGGTTAGACACCTGGGCATGGCAATGACACGGCTGGGCAGGGCAGGGCAGGGCAGGGCAGGGCAGGGCAGGGCAGGGCAGGGCAGGGCAGGGCAGGCAGCTTCAGGTCAAGGCTGAGCTGCAGCCGGGTTAAAAATCCCCCTGCTCTGCTGCTCACTAGCTGGACATTTTTTTAATTGTTTGTACTCCGTTCTTTATGAAGTGTTCCTAATACAATCGTGATTGTATTGATTATGAGAAATGTTCAGTTTTGAAATTTAAAAACAGCATCACTCAGGTTACTATGACTGGAGATTCAGTGAAAAATGAAAAAAAGAAAAAATATCCTGAACGAAATTTCCTGGAAAAAATTAAATTTCTTACAGCTTACTAGCATCTTTTTAGCTAGTATGATTTGGGCTTTAGTTGTTTCTCTTGGTGTACTTTTCTTAAAGTAAGTAAATTAAATGTTGGCTATTCTGTTACTCGGGACCATTGAAATGACATAGAAGGAATTAGAGCTGCAGGGCTGAGTTGGTCAACATTTTAAACACTGACTGTGACATATTTGAAGTACCGTGGCTCACCACAGTTGCACATATTGGCCTGTGCCATCCAGAAATAACCTTGCAATTTAAACCAACAACTTAGCGGAACAGGTTGCAGCATGTCTTCAACTTCCAGGTGGAGTAGTGTGTCCAGAAAACAGCTTGTATTTCACCTGAGAGAGGCCAAGCTGCTATTGTAAGGGCTCAACCTAGCATCTTCTTGGCTCATTTTCAGACTGGCATTTATCACTTCTCTAACTACTTCCTCATTTTGCCAGGAGTAACTGATACTCCTTGTGTAAGGAGCTGCCTTTCGACATTCACTCACGCCCATTTCATCAATGAGAGTAGCCTTCCAGGAGAGCTAGTTCTTAGTAATCCAGATAGGCAGACACAGTGAATGGAGGGCTCTCCTGTGGGCCCTCCCTGCTCTCACTTTTGTTTTGAGTTTGGCAGCAAGAGGTCAGCTAGCCCAACTACCTTATTTTAAAGAAAAGACAACTGAGACTCCAGGAGTGAATTTTCCCATAGCCGCAGGACTAGGAAATACTTGAAGGCGATCTATCCCTCAGCTCATCCAGCACCTAGGAATCTTCCCAGAGTAGTTAACAGTGAGAATGTGAAATGGGTTCAGTGCCATGAGACAAGAGACTTCTACGACCCTGGGCTGCCTGTTGGGAGATCAGAGAACTCTACTAGCTGTCCAGTGACCACAACCATGTAGACAGCCATCAGAGAGCTCTACCAACCACCCAGAGTGCAGCCAGCACGTCCTCTGGGAGCTACAAAGTCTCTAGACCCAGTGCTGAGCAAGAGAAGATGCTGTGCCATGGAAGGAAATTCTACTTGGAATGTGCCTTTGGGCTTATGCTTAACCAGATGCCATTTACTAGCATCCACAAGAGATTCTCTCTGTGCTTCATTCTACTTTTTTTTTGTTGTTGTTCTTTTGGTTTTTTGAGATCATAGAAATGATTATTAAAATGTCACTTATTTCTCATATCATACTTCTTTATATTTAATTGACGTACATGCTACTTCTGGTAGGAATTAAATAAATGACCCATTTAAAAGTAGAAAGAACAGGGGCTGGGGAGATAGCTCCGAGGCACAGTGCCTGCTGGGCAAGTGCAAGGTCGTGAGTTCGAACCCTGGTCCCACCACAAAAAAAATAAATAAATAAATAAATAAAAATAAAAGTAGAAAGGACAAAATAGCAGAACTAACCTGTACTCTGTTGTGTATAACTTTTTGCAGAAATGGTTTAGCTAGGAAGGACGTCTGAGCCTCAAAATCCTTGAAGAGCTGAAGCTTTTGCTCTTACTTAAATCAAAGCAACAACCTAGATTTTTTCCCACTAAGAAAATATTTCACCATTCTGGTGGGTGGCAAAAACTACTCACCTGGCTAGATGCAGGCACACATACTTATAGCTCCAGAACTCTGAGGAGCTGAGGCAGGAGGATCACAAGTTTAAGCCCATTCTGGGCAACTTAACTACTATGTCTCAAAGAATAAAAAGGACTCAGGAAATGAGGCAAATGTTCTGAGTTCAAGCCCGAGCCCTAAAAACAAAAACAAATACCTGGTTTTTGCAAGATGGTTCAGCAATCTAAAGCTTCCTGCTTAGGAAAACTTAGGCAACTGCAGGGACTGCAGTTCTATGCCTGGCACCACATGCTGCACCAGTCCCACACCCAGGGCAGGCTGAGCCTGAAAAAAAAAAAAAAAAAAAAAAAAAAAATTCTTATCTTAAATCAGCCTAGAAAGGCAATGATATGGACAGACATTTCTGAGGTTTTAAAGAAATACAGGTCTTTTAGAGCATTTTTCTCTTTAAAGAATCCCATAACATGCAATAGCAGAAGACTTCAGGCTTCCATGCCAGTGTCACTGGATGGCGCTGGGTTTTCAGAGGGACCGGTGCTGCTGCCTTTGCCTGAGCACACAGTGTACCAGTCACACTCCAGTTGACCTGTGGACACAGAGGGCCAGAGGCCTTGTCTGTCTGTGTTCTTGCATCAGCCAATAAAACTTTCCTTATCTTGGGTGCTTATTAAAAAGCAATTTGGTGGGGGGCCAGCAACATTTATTTGGAAGTTCTTTTAAGAGATAAAAGTGAAACTGTAGATGAAGTCCTTTTCAGGATGCCATACAGAGTTACTGCTTCATAACTGTTAGCCATTTTAATTCCTAGGCTACTGCTCAACAGAGTCACGTTTGCATGTTAAAGATAAACTTATTGAGAAACTCCCTCATATTGGCTTGTGAGACAAGGAGGGAAGCAACCAAGGTCCCATACAAAGTAAAATAAGGAAATACAGCTCCCTGTGTAAAGGTACTAACATGTCCTTGGGGAAACATTGTACCTGACAGTTGTGAGAATAAAAAACAACAACAAAAAACAGTATTCTCCAAGGAGAAGAACTAGGACAGATAATTTGCAATGGTATTAAACTACAGAAATTTCAGGAAAAAATAAAAGAGGAATTCAATAAAATGGAATGAGAACATGATCAATTTCCCAGATCACAAAATGCCACTTGTAACTCAATTTACATAGAATGTAAATTTATGTGAAAAAAATAATTATTAAATGAAAATTTGTAGGATAGGGCTGGGGAGGTAGCTTGGTGGTCTAAGGGCCTGCCTGGCAAGCACAAGGACCATGGTTCACTCCCCGGTACCATACACTGTGCAGGCTACCATGCGGGGCACAGAAACCAGATGTGGTGGCACACGCCTAAAATCCCAGTGCTGGGGGAACTGAGCCAGGAGGACCATTATAAATCCAATCTGCTTAGTGATATTCTATAATGAATAAATGAATGAATGAATGAATATTTCTAAAGCTTTGTAGAATACTTCAAGTTATGAGAAAAAAATCTATTTTACCACTAAGATTTTTTTAAAAATCTAATTTAAACTAAGAAAATTAAGTCATCCTTACCAAGTCTACATCACACATTTCAAGAGTTTGAACTGCTTGTACCTGATCATCTAAGTTATGGTTGTTTTTTTATGACTTTCTTCATAGATTAGATAATGTCTTACAGTAATTTTCGAGACAGCCATAGAATAAGAATAGGAGAGACAAAATTTTAAAGATCTATGACTTAGAAATGTTATTATCTGGCCTTCCGATTCTTTACTCTTTTAAATATAAAGAATGGCATTTAGGATTTGCCGGCACATATTGAAATAGTCCAAGTGGTGAAAAATGTTTGAAATTGTATCCAATTGCATCCCTCTTAGTTTTTTTTTTTTTTTTTTTTTTTTTTTTTTTTTTTTTTTTTTTTTTTTTTTTTTTTTTTTTTTCCCACTCAGCAATAAGGAACTTCTGAGACATTCACCACTGAGTAGAAATGTCTTTGTCATTTCCAAACACTGTGCATGGAAGTAATCCAAACAGGCACCTTCCCTTTGTGACCATGACAAGAAGTCCTCAGCACCTTGCCATCTTCCTGAGATTCTCTCTGCCTCAGTTTCACTAACATGTGATCTGGCCAGGGATACAGCTCAGTGGCACAAGTGCCTGGGTTCCACTCCCTGTACCAAATAAATAAATAAATAAATAAATAAATAAGGTCCCATTTTATAATGCTGGGTCCGCTTTTCCTTTCTGTTAAGCCTTTCTGTCCCTTTCCCATCGCATGTTAACTGGTGCTACACCTGATAAAGCCCACAGAAAGCCTAGGAACAAGTCCCAGCTTGGCCTTTCATGCCTCCTGGGATGTTGTTACTTGGCTGATACAGCTTGAGGACAAAGCTTCATTCTTTGATCAGAGCCAACAATCTCATTCCTTTTACTCATTACATCTAACTTTCAAAGGAGTAAAACAGCATTAAGACCACTTGAAACTTCCTTTAATATCTGCCATTTGTTGATTCCACTTTGCAACTGTGTGAAATAGACAGGACCCTCTGTGACCTTGTGAGGTGAGTGTGTCTCTTGGAACAAGGAATCATATTGTTCAGTATCGTCACACTAAATATTTAATAGCTTATTAATCATTTACACTTTATTTCAATTATGAAAGCTTTCTAAACTGTTAACGTGGGAGTTTCGAAGTCACCATTTTTTTATATTAGCAGATAATGAAGAAACATAAAAGAGCACAATGCCAAAACCATGTATGGTGGTACAAAGCCTATAATCCCAGCACTTGGGAGGCTGAGGCAGGATGATCACTGCGAGCTGGCAACCAGCCTGAGCTACCAGTAAGCTCAAGGCCTACCTGAAGTGTATAGTGAGACCCTGCCTCAAAAAGACAAACAAACAAACAAATAAATAAATAAATAAATAAATAAATAAATAAATGCACAATTCCATAAAATCTCTAGCACAATAATTGTACAATGCCTTGCTGTCTGACAAAATCTGTTTAGTCCTTTTCCATTGACTGATCTACCAATTTTATTTAAACATAGTATTATAGCTTAAAAATCTCAAATGTATTTGAGTAAAGTTAATAAATGCTTGATTTTTATCTTTGTGTTTTTTTATTTTATTTGAGACAAGGTCTCACTATGTAGTTGAAGCTGGTCCTAAACTCACTGTGTAGCCCAGTATGGCCTCAGATTTATATAGATCCTCCCACTTCTGCCTCCTGAGTACTAGGAGTATAGGCATATGACATTTTGCTCACCTTATTTAACAGATTTTTATGTCACTGTTGGGAAGAGTTCTTGAGATAGAATCCAGGCTAACATCTACTTTGATTTTAATTCATGAGATAATTGCTATACTCCTCTCTGATCACATTTCAGTAAATGCTTACATTGTTTTAAGCACTTCTCTATAATGAAAGACCTTTACTGTATCATATTCTGTCAATATGTAGCCGTATAAAAATGCACTAACCATTCAGATTCCTGAAAATAGTCACTTAGGTTGAGAATAAGCACTTGATTCAGGGATACTCAGCCCACCGGCTACTTGATCCCATGCTTGAAAAATAAGGTGCATGGTCTCATTTACTGTTCTCTCATTGCTAGGATAAATACCTGACACCCAAAGTGAAGGAAAGGTTTATTTAGCTCACAGTTACTGGAGGCCTCAGTCCAAGGCAGACTGACATATAAACAGAGAGAAGCTATTTATGGCAGAGGAACAGCAACGATGGTAACAGAGAAAGTCTGTCTCTCTGTCTCTCTTATATTGCATTTAGGCTCTCTGCCCCAGGTTGGGCATAGCACTCACACCCATAATCCCAGCAGTATTAAGATTTATAATCCCAGTGGATCATGAGTTAGTCTCAAAATCTAAAAGTCCCCTCCCTGTTACTGCATGAGGCTTTAGGAGGACTAGACACACGCCATAATATGCATATTTGAATTAAAAAAAAATTATTACAGTAAAAGATATACTGCCATTAATTTCTCTAAATTACCCCCACACACACACACAACAATTTGAAAATACTTATCCCCTCATTTTGCCACTTTTCTACAGCAGTTCTGGAAGTTTCTTTTGTAAGGGTTTTTGGTTGCTCTGTTGTAGCTAACTCAATATGCTGCATTCATTCAAAATGCTTAATTTTCATAGTTATTTCAACTTCAGCAAAATATCCAGGAGTCATAGTTTGCCAAACATTCCCCAATGGTTTAAAAAGTGTGTCATAATTTTTTGGCCATGTTCTTTAACTGCTATAATTCAAAGAAAAAAATTAAACATTCACTGCATATATCCATCACCTTTTGCATACAAAGCTCTTCAGTAAAGCTCTTCTTCTCCATTAAAAGAATAATGGGATTTTGATCATTAGAAGATCAAAATTAGATGTGATCTACACTAAGACAGCCAGCCAGCTGGAGAATGACTGGGATCACAGAGCGAGGAGAGCTGAAAGGGGAGCAGATTTTGTAACTCCAAGCAGTGTAAGGTTCAGCTTCATGTGTTTTTCTGATATTTATCTGTCCAGGAAATTGCCTATTGTGTCATTATGATTATCTTATTTTTGAAGGAGAAAAAAATCAGAGCTGTAGTATCGTTATTTCTCAAACTATCATTTCTCCTTATCTTCAATCTTGGAAGTTGTTGTTATTGTGAAAATGATGTCTGCTGAGTATCATCCATTGAAAATTAAATCTTCTGAAAATGAAATCTGTTTCTTTTATCACTAATAGAACACAAGCATGTGCAGTGATCCTCAGAAAAAGAGAGTTTGAGTTTGTGGACTTTGTTGTAAAAGACTCGTGAAAGTGCATAGTTATCTTTAACCTTCTGAATGTGGGTAGCTAGAGTTGATAAAGAAGTAATTCAGGGGCTGAGGAGATAGTTCCATGCCATAAGTTCCTGCCTGACAAACACACAGTCTTGAGTTCTATCCTTGGTACCAAAAAAAAGAAAGGAAGAAATGAAAAGAGGGAAGGAAGGAAGGAAGGAAGGAAGGAAGGAAGGAAGGAAGGAAGGAAGGAAGGAAGGAAGGAAGGAAGAGGCTGGGGAGATAGTTCAGCAGGATAAGCATCTGTCAGGTAAGTGTAAGATCCTCAGTTTGATCTCTGGTATAGAAAAGAAAGAAAGAAAGGAAGGAAGAAAGAAAGAAAGAAAGAAAGAAAGAAAGAAAGAAAGAAAGAAAGAAAGAAGAAATAATTCATGTAAAAGTTAACATGAGTTATTAATAACTTTAGAGTTTTGAATTATTTAGTTGTATAATCAAAAAAGTATTTTTCTGTTTTTTTAATAGAATGTTTCCTTTCATTTGAAAAATCTATAGCATACTATTTCTGTCAGATTGTAAAAGGGTATTTAAATTTCTGCATTCAGAATGAGAAGGTGGCTGTGATATTCATCTAAAGAAGAGAAAGATGAGATATAAGCACAATGTTATTTACTGCCTAGAATATCAGTCCCTGTGCACAGAAGAAAAATAGTGTCACTGAAGGCTGTCAGGGAGACTTTATCCACAATATCAGAGGATTAGCACCAGTCCAAAACATTTTAAGTGCTGTGCTAAAGAGAACAGTCTCCTCCCAATGTGGAGTTCTGTAATAAAGTAGAAAGTGTAGCCTCTCATTAAGGTACAGATGAGACAGTAGCTGGAAAAGTAACACTCAGTTGCATAAACTCATGGAAGAAATCCCCTACATGGCTCATGAAGAGTCTTTAAGTAGAGGACCAACATAATTTACATCACTAGACATCTTGTTCTTCGACCAGCACATCAACTGTGATTTGGAAAAATGTATAAATGAAAGTTAGCAAAAAAATTAAGAATTCGCCAAGCCATCAAATACAGAGTAGAGAGACTTATTAAGACATTACCAGGCTGGTAAGATCACTCAGCAGAATAAGAAGCTGTTTGGGCAAGCACAAGGACTGGGGTTCCATCCCTGGTCCTGCATGCCGAGCTGGCCCCGCCCACAGGCACACTGAGCCACCGACTGAGTCCAGCCCTGGTGGCACACGCCTGTAATCCCAGGGCTGGGGAAGCTGAAAACAGAAGGATCACCACAGGTCCAAGCTGCCTAGTGAGACCCTCTACGACGAGGACAACAGCAAAAGACATAAAGCCTCGTTTCCTTTTGTAATCTAATAGACAGGTCTGAGAGGGAAAGCGATGAGAAGAATGGCTCCTGCTGGAAACCAAGGAGGATTGTAACATCACTGTTCTCTCCAGTGGAAAGGAGCATAAGGACCCTGGGAGACCTTACACTGGAGGAGCCTGAGAAGTATTTAAATTATGTTCTCAAGCAAGTGCTTTGCTGTAAGAGCTTTGAATACCATAATGGTGATTCTGGATAGCTGTATAAAATTGGGACATACAAGACTTTCAGAACTGCATCAATGAATAATAGAAAAATTTAGAGTAGAAAGAACAGATCACCCAGGAGAGATGTTGGTAGATAGTAAATAGTTAAATGTCGTTAGACAAAGAGAGGTTTCCCAGCGTGACTGAGGCAAGACTAAGAAAAAAGGAAGAAATTGAAAAACGGAGTGTTTTAGGAAGGTAGAGTAGTAAACTGGCCAGAAACAGGTCAGGTAAAGCCAAGACTACAATTTAGACAATGGGCTTGACATTTTGAAACTTACAGTTGATGTTAGGAGCAGAAGTAAGTAGCTCTGGTAATGGGATTGGAGCTAGATGGGAGTGTTAGAGGAGCGAGGCAGATCTGCATGAGACACCTCACAGGCACTCTCAAGGCCCAGGCTGTCAGAGGGGTAGTGCTTAACTGTACACAGTGTAGAGTGGGTCATGCTGACGGGTATATTCCCATGTGAAAACTTCCAAAAAAATATTCTCTGACTGCTGTTGGATCCTCAGTCCCACATGCCACATGGGCCCTGCCCCCAGACACACTAAACCAGCTACCTAGACTGGCCATGGTGGCACATGCTGTAATCCCAGTGCTGCAGATGCTGAAAACAGGAGGACCACTATAAGTCCCAGCTGCATAGTGAGACCCTGCACCAAATACATAAATTTAAAAAAAAAATAGAGTTCTCTAATCTCCATTAGGAACCCACTCCAATGTGTAAGTTTTTCCTGTGCTTACATATTTATCTCTTTGTTTTCTTCTTGTTTTTCTTCCACATTTTTCTGAGCAACTCTACCTCCTTCCATTTCACATTCTATCCACTTGGGAATATTATGAGCATAGTAGCATTTATTATACAATGATTGTTGCTTATAAGATGTTTTTAGGGAATTCAAAATGGTAAAAACACATAATACATTAGAAAAGATACAAAATTTCATTAAATGAAGTAAAAGGGAGCTGGCCGAGTAGCTCTACAGATTAAAGCACCTAAAAGCAGGAACAGGGGTCAGGGGTTAAATCCCTTGGCCTGCCATTTCAGCCCTGGCCTGGGTCACGCTGAGATGGTGTGGTGGCATGTGCCCATAATCCCAGCTCCCAAGAGGCTGTACACAGGTGGTCACTACAAGTCCAATCTAGTAGTGAGACCCCGAACATCCTGTAGAGCCTTCCCCCACAAAAAAAGTAGTAAGAATTTGACAATAGTTGTATTATATAATGTTATCTTTAAGTTACTTGCTTAGGGTACCAAATATAAACCTTCAAAATTGGTTTAAAAAGTGTTATGAGAAATTAAAAAAAAAAAAAAAAGGAAAACAAACTGAAAATTTAATGCAAAGTGCTCTTTTTTATGTATACGGTACAGTGTCTGCCGGGTCTCACTACATAGAACAGACTCTTCATGATCCTCCTGTTTCTAGCCTCCCAAGCCCTGGGATTATGGGCATGGGCCACCACGCCCGGTCTCAATAGCCATCTCAGCGGGGCACAGGCTGGCCTGGCTCCTCCTCCTCCCAACTGTCACGATTACAGGCATAGGCAAACATGCCCAGATACACTTTTTTTTTTTATTTTCAAGCAAACATTTACTTGAGAGAGAGTTTAACAATAAGTGATATTACATTAGAAGTAGTGCATAATTAGAAGACCATACTGATAGGCATTCCAAGCATGGTTTTAGTATTACACATTGCTATCTTCAGTGTATTTGCTTGGTTCACAGATATCAGTATATATAATTAGGGTGTAAATTCTACCAATTACCTGCTGGTTTCAAAAACTTGTTGGAGAATATTAGGAACATTGTCTTAACCATCTTTTGTGTATAAGTACATGGTTTTGTGGATACCATGTTTCCTAATTTATCTCCTCTCTCTCTCTTAGTTGTTTAATCTTTAAATTCTCACTTTCCATTTAACTATATTATACTTTTCAATTTTTATTTCTTCTTTGAAGTTCTTATAGGGAGATTATACAACAATCACACATGTAGTTCTGCTTTATTTCACTTATGAGTATTTGTTCAAGATAAATCCACTTATATATGAAGGCTTTGAGTTTGTCATTCTTTATAACAAAGGAATATTCCATTGTTTAAAAACACCATATCTTCTTCAACCATTCTTCAAGTGACAGGCATTTTGGTTGTTTCCAAGATTTGTCTATCACAAATTATGCTGCTATAAACATAGGTGCACAAATATCACTATGGTATGATGTTTTCAGTTCTTCTGGGAAAATACTCAGTAGGGGTAAGGCTGGATTGAATAGAATTTCCAGTGCTAGTTTTTAAGGAGTATACACACTGACTTCTATAATGGTTGTACCAGTCTGCAATTTCCACCAGCAGTGGAGAAGTGTTCCTTTTTCCCCACAGCCTCTCCAACATTTGTTGATGGTTGATTTCTTTATGGTAGCCATTCTTATTGGGGTGAGATGGTATCTAAGTGCTGTTTTAATTTGCATTTTACAATGGCTAGCAATGTGGAGCATTTCTTCATATATTTATAAGCTTCTAGTATTTCTTCCCCTGAGAAATATATGTTCATCTCGGATGCCCACTGCATTGGGTCTTTAAATTTTGGGGCCCTAATGCTTTTTAGTTCTTTATAAACTCTAGATAGAAGACTTTTGTCTGAGTACTTGTCAGTTAAGATTTTTTTCAAAATTTGTGAGTTCTCTTTTCACTTTGCTGATAATTTCTTTTGACACGCAAAAGCTCAGTAAAAGCAATTCACAGTTGTCAATTATTTCAAGTTTTACACGTGCAGTTTAATTTTTGTCCATGAACTGCTTGCCTACCCCAATACCTTCAAGATTTTCCCCCACTTTCTCTTCCAGGAGATTTAGCATTTCTGTTTTAACATTGAAATCTTTAATTTATTTTGACTTTAACTTAGGGCATGGTGATAAACCTGGGTCAAGTTTTAGTTTCTGGCATGTAGAGGTCCAGTTTTCCCAGAACCATTTTAAAGAGTCTGTCTTTCTTCCAGTACATATGTTTGGCCGTTTGTCAGTGATAAGGTGGGTGAGTGTGTTTGTAGTTGCTTCTGCATTTTCTAATCTATTGCACTGATCCTCAGGTCAGGTTTTTTTTTTTTTGTTTGTTTTTGTTTTTTTGCCAATACCATGATGATTTTATCAAAGTTGCTTTGTTATATAGTTTTAAGTCAGGAATTGTAATGCTCCTGCCTTGTCTTTGTTGCACAGGATTGCTTCTGCTACTCTAGGTCTTTTCTGGTTCCAACTAAATTTTAGCAATGATTTCTCTAAGCCTGTGAATTGTGTTGGTAGTATTTTCATAAGGATTGTATTAAATCTGTATAACAATTTTGAGAGTACGGCCATTTTCACAATGTTGGTTCTTCCTATCCAGGAGGAGAGTATATCTTTCCATCTTCTGAAATCCTTTATCATCTCTTTATTCAGAATACCATAGTTTTCACTGACATCTTTTGCTTCTTTGGTTAGATTAATCCCGAAGTATTTCATTTCCCCTGGTGTTACTGTAAAGGGTGTTGTTTCTCTTATTTCCCTCTCAGTGTGTTTGTTATCTGTGTAGAGGAATACTATTGACTTTTGGATATTGACTGTACCCCACTATGCAACTGAATTTGCATATTAATTCCAGTAGCTTCTTGGTGGAGTGTTTTGCGTCTTCCAACTAGAGTATCATGTCATCTGCAAATAATAATAATTTAACTTATTTTGCTATTATTATTCCTTTTATTTCTCTCTCTTGTCTAATGGCTCTAGCTAATGACTCCAGAACTATATTCAATAGGAGTGGTATTAAAGGGCATCCTTGTCTGGTACCAGATCTGAGAGTAAAAGACTTCAGTTTTTCTCCATTCAGAATTAGGTTACCCATTAGATTGTCATAGATGGCTTTTATCAGATTGAGCTGTTCCAATTTGCTGTATGGCTTAGAGCATGAATGAGTGTTGGACTTTGTCAAAAGCCTTTCCTGTCTCAATGGAGATATTCATGTGGATTTTGGATTTAGCTCTATTGCACTGGTTCTCGACCTTTCTAATGCCATGACCCTGCAATACAGTTCCTCATGTTGCGGTGACCCCAAACCAAAAAATAATGGGCTGTTATTGGTTTATTGAGCATTCTTATGTCTTATTGACTCAGTTTTGGTAAATTGTACCTGTGTAGGAATCTGTCCATTTCATCTGTGTCTTCCATTCTGTAAAAATAAAGATTCTCAAAGTAGCTATTAATGATCTTGTGAATCTCCACTGGATCTGTGGTAATGTTACCCTTTTCTGTCCTTATTGCTTCAATTTAACTTTTTTATTTTCTCTTTTTGATAAGGTTAGCTAGGTGCTTATCAATTTTATTTAATTTTTCAGAGAACTAGCTTTTTGATTTGTTAATTCTTTGCATTGTTTTCTTCATCTTGATTGAATTAACTTCGGCCCTAATCTTTATAATTTCCTCCCTCTTTGCGCTTTGGATTTGGATTGCTCCTTCTTTTCCAGATGATTGAGGTGCAGCTTTAGAGTACTTGCTCCTGCTCAGTTTTCTTAATGTGTGAGTTTAAAGCTATAAATTTCCCTCTAAGAACTGCTTTCACTGCATCCTATAAATTCTAATAAGTTGTGTTTGAATTTTCATTACATTGCAGATATTGCTTAATTTGTTGTTTAATTTCATCTGTAACCTTTTGGTTGTTGAGGAGGGTGCTGTTTAATTTCCATGTATTTATGGGCTTTATGTGGTTTCTTTTGTTGTGTATTTCCTTCTCGTTGCACTGTGGTCAGATAATATGCATAGGACGTTTTCTGTTTTCTTGATGTACATAACCATGACCTATGGACTAGTATGTGGTCTATTTTAGAAAATGTCCCATTAGCAGCTGAAAAAAAATGTGTATTCAAAAGTGGCTGCATGGAACACTCTGTATATGTCCACTACATCATTTGTTCTGAGCACTGGTTCAGCTCTGTTATTTCTTTGCTAACTTTTTGTCTGCTTGACCTATCTTTTTGAGATAAGGCAGCATTAACATCTCCTATTAGGACTGTGGTATTGGATACTACAGTTTTCAGTTCCATTAAAATTTGTCTTATATAGCAGAAAGCTCCTGTGTTGGTGCATAGATATTTATGAGTTTTATCCCTTCCTCTTGAGTTTTTCCCTTAACCAGTATGTAGTGGCCTTTTTTATCTCATTTGATCAGTCTTGTTTTGAAGTTGAGACTGTCTGCTAACAGGATTCCTATCCCTGATTTTTTCTGAGGTGCTGGGGCATATAGTATTATTTTCCATCCTTTGACTTTCATTCTATGAATTTCTTTATGTTGGGTGTGTTTCTTGCATACAACATATTGCTGGGTTTTGCTTCCTATCCACTGTGCCAGTCTATTCCTTGTAACTGGTAAATTGAGACCATTTACATTAATAGGTATAACTGTGATGTATTGATTTATGCTTGCCATATTATTTACCCACTGTTGGTTACCCCTTTGTCTCATTGTTTAATTGTTGCCCTGTTGGGTGGGTTCTTTCCATTCTCATTTGTGGCGATCTAGTCATTTTGGTTCCTCTCTAAAATATCTTTTAGTAGTCTGTGTAGGTTTGGCTTTATCTCGTGAAATTCTTCAGTTGTTGTTTGTTGTGAAAGTATTTCGCTTCTCCAAGATCTGAAACTCTATCTTCACTTTCATTCAGACAGCTCTGCCAGCTTGTCATTGAGTTGTTAAGTTCCTGTGTATCTCTTTGAATCTGCTTCATGTGATCTGTTTGTTTCCTATCTTGCTCACTGAAGGAGTCCATCATTTTTTGTAACCTCCTCTAATTTTTTATCAGTGTCTTCTTCAGAAGCGGTTATTAATTCTTTCATTATGATTGTCCTTTCTTTTTTTGCGTCAGAAATTATTTCTGATCTGATTTGCTCTCTACCCTTTTGCAGTTGTCTCTTTACTTCAGACACCATGAATTCAGAGGTTTCATTTTTACATCAGATGTTATTTCTGATTTGATTTCCTCTCTACTAGTGTGCAGTTGTTTCTTTACTTCAGAAGCTAATCAGAGTTTCTTTTTTTTCTTTTTGCTTCAGAGATTGTTTTTGATCAGATTTCCTCTACGCCCTTCTGTAGTTGTTTCTTTACTTCAGACACTATTAATTCAGAGATTTCAGCTGTGTGATTGCCATTTTCTTCTATGTTAGTGTCTCCTGTGTTTTTTCTGGGAGGTCTTGTGGCCTGAGATTGAATTTTGCTCTTTCTCTTTGTCATCGTTTATGGCACTGTCCTCTGCCCATTGGTGTAGAGCTTGGTGCAATTATAACTTTAGTGTAATTCTTATCCAAAACAGATTATATGGTCAAGGCAGTTATAGTTTTGTATTTACAGAATTACAGTTAGGAACATTAACTGTGGGTAGTGATATTTAGGAGCTGACAAGCTTTTGTAACCAACAAGTTTGCCTTTTACACAATAAGAGCAATCCTTATGCTGGTGTAGCTAAACAGATATTAAATTGGGAGTTTGTATTTAATTTAGTTCACTTAAGTTCTGTCTGATTACTTCCCTTTGGTGTACCTGGTACGGATGAGGTCAGAGTATGAGCAGGTCAGTCTGACAGGCTGTGTGGAGTAAGAACGCACTCTGGCTTGGTGTGGAGGTGTTGGAGCAGGTAATGTGGAGGATTCAGTCTGTGGGCCTCATGGAGAAGGAAGTCACTCAGGTGTGGTGCGGAGGTGCTGGGGCTGGTAGGGTGGAGAATGAAGAGGTCAGTCTGTCTGGCCACATGGAGCAGGAAGTCACTCCCGCATGGGCAGGTGCAGAGGTGCTGAGACACGTGGGTCAGAGGATGAAGAAATCAATCTCTCTGGCCATGTGGAGCAAGAAGTCACTCTAGAGAGGTACAGAGGTCCATCATTTGAGTCATAACTCAAGGTCATAAGTTTAGTCTAAAATTCCGGTCAGTTGGAATACAAGTCGTTTTTATGTGAGGCCAGTGGTAACTGAAGTGTCCATTGTAATCTTCTGTTCTCCTACTGCTTTCCTACACATCTTTAAAAGCTAACAAAATTGATTTTAAAGTATAATTGAATCGCCAATTTCTATTCATATTTGTGGGAAGATTATACTGATATCCATACCTGTCTATCAACCCAAGAATGTAATCTCTACCTTTATGCAAGTTACTTAGCTACTCTAAAGTCAATTTTTATATCTGAAATGGACCATGCACATCTTTTATAGGAATATAATGCTGATTGGATGTAGTTCAACAGGTAAGCACCT
Organism: Myocastor coypus; assembly: GCA_004027025.1. Taxonomy (NCBI): domain Eukaryota; kingdom Metazoa; phylum Chordata; class Mammalia; order Rodentia; family Myocastoridae; genus Myocastor; species Myocastor coypus. The sequence continues at coordinate 66,731 of PVJA010001086.1, read as the reverse complement.
ACTTTGCATACTTAGCAAATGGTATTATTACTTTCAGCATGAGGTAGCTTTTAAGTCACTTTTTTATTAGAAGCAATATGCTTATGTAGGCTCATTATCTGTACTTGTGTGCCTCACATATATGAGTCTTAGGACAGAGAACATCATATTGCAAGAGCAAACATAAACACCAAAATAATACCTAGAATTTGGACACAGATTTATGTATGTGCACAGACCCTGATCAGGATCATTTCCAAAATGTCAGGCCCTGATTACTGGTGAACTAGGGCTCATACAGGATAAGAAAGCAGGAATTACAGAGGTAGAATGGCTTATCAATTAGGGATTGGTTCTTACAGTTTATCTCATAGTGATCAGCTAAGTATGTATTGCGGTAACCAGTCATTTCTAAGAGACAGATGTAGTTAGAACTGCATCCTGGCATGTGTGTGTTGGGGGAGAGGTCTTGAGCTGCAATATAAACACTCTTTTGTGTTATCCTGATAACATTTTCTCACTGCTGTATTGAGCAAAACACTTTCTCAGACCTGTAGATTGGTGACTCACTACAAAGTAATCTTGTTAAAATGTATGACCTGGTATGGAAAAATAGGGATGAGGATTTTTAAAAAAGGAAAGGAAAAATCAAATAGCATTGTATAAGAAATTTTGTGTCCACAGGGAAAATAGCTAGTGAGTTAAAAAAATTCAATTTGACAACATAACTGTGCTTATACATAATTTTAAAATAAGAATGTAGTTTCTCCTTTCATTTCTTTAGCTTGAAGAAGTCTTACGTCTACAACTATATGATCCCCCACAAAACAAAATCAAAATACAATCACACATAAAATGCCTGCATTGGAGTTCAGTTGACTTGAAATCTGAGTTTTGTGATAAAGGTTCTTCTACTATTACCATACAGGTCAAAGTAACAGCGGATAGAGTTGTACAGATAACACTTTAGTGGTACGCTCAGCATTGTTTGTATGTTTAAATTATCTTTGAGGTAATTTACTCTTTATGTGGTGTGAACTATCTCACCTATATTTTTGAAGACCAAGAGAATAGTAACAAGATTCTTCCCACCAAGACAACTTTCTAGCTATGAGTAACATATGCTAATTGGTGAAATTTATAATTACGGACAGAAAAAGAGACAGGCTTTTTAAATTTTCTTTTACTGAGAATGAGAAATTACCAGTTAAAACACAATATATCTCTGTTTTCCTTAAGAAATAGACAGTTTATTGAAATATGCATTTTGTTCATATATAGTATTTTATTATCTTATCACTTCTTAGAATCAATTCTTGGCCATGTAGCTATAACAGCTGCACCACTTACTATTTATATGACCTTTGATAGCTACATAAGACCTTTCTCTACTTTTTTTGTCATCAACCAAAGATCTAAAGTGAATCATGGTTGGTGCTGTAGAAGTGATAGTGACAGTTTTTTGTGTGTGTGAACAGGGGAGTGGCTAGGTAGGACATTAGGAATGAATTATACTTTCCTTACTTGATGGTCAAGACCTGCATGCTTGAACTCATACTGCCCAGCTTATTCCCTTATCCTCCAGACTGTATGCCATTGTATGTACGTTCCTTAAGGAAACTCTCTGTCATTAATATACATGTTTAGATATTCCAGTGGCTCAAGAAATATTGCAACTAACAATGCACACATAATTTTTTTCTAATGCATTATTTAATAATTATATTGAGCCAAAGATGAATCATTATTAAAGATTAATCATTATTCTCTGGTAGAGAAATCATTATTTAGCACAAAGCTGCAACCTCTATTAAATGGCATACAGCTATTGCTAGGATGGTTCTAGTAGACAGAGATTGGTAACATAATGTTATAAACACAATTTGGTCTCTTCATGATGGTTTTGTCTTCACCGAGTTAGAATGAGAGAAGGAAGCTTAAAATAGGATGAGAAACTGGCATGGCAACCTCGAATAGGGAGGTGATGAAACACGCACACTTTGTCCCTGTCTCTTTTTTTTTGTGATTGATTTAAGAATGTTAAGATGTTCTACAGAAAACAAGAAGAAAATTACAATTCATTAAAGAAAGAAAATATGTGAATGAAATGAAGCTAGGAAAATGTAAGGTGAACCTTAAATATAAAAACACTGGGCTATGTGTGCTTATGCATTTGATATTTAAATCACAGGTGTCTGTCTCACCTTGTCCAGTGATTCTGATAAATTTTCACATTAGACTGTACAAGCTTGCCGCTGTTTCAGCAGTGATGTAAGTTATGTGACATCTCATTGTTTACACATTGAGGTTTTATTCATAAAAATATTCCAAAGTTAAGGGCAATCTGATTACAGTGCTCACAAGTAGATCATTTCTACTCTGGAGTTATTTGTAAGTAAAACACACTTGACATAAAAATACAGGCTGTTCAGAATTGCCTAAGTAACTTATGGTTGAAGTGTTTACTTTTACCTAACACAACAGCAGGTGGTGTAAATACAAGAAATTTAGACAAAATAAATTCAATACAGTGTAGATTGACTAATTCGGATGGTTATTCAGGAGTGACATTAATGTGACAATGACTTATTACTCAAACATTGTGGTTATTGTTGCTGACAAGGGCTAACATCTGGCATTAGTTCAGTAGAGATAAGCACATTAATAGACACTGACTGATTCACCTATGCAAAGAATGAGCAGCTAACTGAGTTCGTGAAAATGAACGAAGATAAACCCATTTTTTGAGGGAGGGGAAGATTCTATAAGGTGTTCAGCGTCTCAGTACGAGATGGGATTCATAGTAATCCACCAGTTTACAGCCTCCCAAGACCTGGGATTACAGGTGCACGCCACCATGCCCAGTCTCAATTACTGACTTAGTATGCCTGAAGGTTGAGAACCCCGGCAACTGTGTCTGCTTCTAGGTGCTTTAATCCACTGAATTATTTAATTTATTTTTTAATTTATTTTTATTACTTCTAGGAAGACATAACAATGTATAATAATGTGACAGTTTCAAAACAGTACATTTCAATATTTCATAGAATGTATATTGTTGTTCTTCTATTAGTTATACAGAGCACAGTGTGTAGATGTTATAATTTTTCAAATCATTATTGATACAATCAAATATCTTCTCACTGAACTAAGAGAAAGTAGTTGGATACATAATCCAATGTTCCATAATTGCGATGGGTTATTAGCAATGATGGAAGGTTTTGCTTTAAACCTTTTACAGCTCAGCATACTAATCTAGCTTTATGTTTTCTGCCTCATTATTAAACTTTTCTGCTGGATGGTTAAGGGCAAGTTTAAGCACAACCTGTATAGCAAAACATACAACTTTTGTATCTCTCAAGATCAGTCAAATCCCACCAGGGTTTACTTAGGAACCATGTACAGTGCTTTGTAGAACTGTTGTCAGTGTCAGCCATCTAGATGAGTCATGGCCATTGCTTGACCAGTTTGCTCTCTGTGAAAGCCTAGAGAGAACGTTTTCTCTCTTGGTGGCTCTCCCTTGGCATATTATGTATCTTCAGTGGCTTTCCTCTGTAGCCCCACAATCTCCTTGAACAGAAAATTTGGGAAACCACAAAATTATGCGATATGATAGAACAAATTCTCTTATGTCCTAAGTCCTCACTAACCTTGAAGGTCTAGGGCCAAAATATTGGCTATGCTTGTAACCCTTGTTTTTCTCCAATTCTTGGCCTGTAAACTTATATTCTTAACCAGCCAGAAAAAAAAATTTAGTGATAGTATTACTCTATAACATAGGTACTTGAGCATGACATCACTGTCTTTCTGAGTATCAAATGTCTTAGACTTGATGTGGAATTAGTATTTTCTGTCAACCATTGATATTCTAATAAATCTCTATAAAATGTGATAAAAGCAGTTACACATTTTTACACATTTAGAACAATATACAAAATTGAAGCCAATTGGTCCTATGGCATTTTCCTAGTCTCTTACTCTCATTTAATACCCTTTTTGTTTTCTTGTAAAACAATCATTTTCTTGAGAGAGAATATAGCAGTAACTGAAATTACAATAGAAGCAGCACATATCTGAAAGACCAGAATGACAGGCATTCCAAGCATATTTTTACGGTTACACATTGCTTTCCTCAGTGTCAAAAACATTTTGGAGGTTTCTAGGAGTATTACCTAATTCATCCTGTGTATATAAGTGCATGGATTTGCCCCTGCCATGCTTCCTACATATTCTACTTGCAGTCACTTGATTGTTTAACACTTAAGTCCTGGATTTACATTAAGCTGTGTTATGCCTCTCCATTTTTATTTCTTCTTTTGACATCTTATACTAGGAAGACAATATGATATTTACACATGTAGTTCTGGTTTATCTCACTTATGAGTATATGTTCAAGACACATCCATTTATATATGAAGTCTTCTAGTTTATCATTCTTTATATCTGAATAATATTCCACTGTATAAAAGTACCACATCTTTTTCAAACATTCTTCATGGGGTGGGCATGTTGGTTGTTTACAAGATTTGGCTATTACAAATTGTGTTGCTATAAACATAGGTGCACAGATACCACTACGGTATGATGTTTTCAGTTCTTCTGGGAAATTTCCAGTAGAGGGATAGCTAGATTGAATGGGATTTCCAGTTCTAGTTTTTTAAGGAGTCTCCACACTGCTCTCCATAATGGTTGCACCAGTCTGCATTGCCACCAGCAGTGCAAAAGGGTTCATTTTTCCCCAGAGCCTCTCCAACATTTGTTGTTTAATTTTTTTTTTTTATGAAAGCCTTTCTCTGTGGGATGAGCTGGTATCTAAGTGTTGTTTTAATTTGCGTTTCACGAATGGCTAGTGATGCGGAGCATTTCTTCATATATTTGTAGGTTTGTTTAATTTCTTTCTCTGAGAAGTGTGTGTTTATCTCAGATGCCAATTTCTGGATTGGGTCTTTGAATTTTGAGACCCTAATGATTTTTATTTCTTTATAGATTCTAGATAGAAGACCTTTGTCTAAATACTTATTAGTTAAAATCTTTTCAGAATTTGTGGATTGTGTTTTTACTCTATTGGTAATTTCTTTTGAGGTGAAAACACTTCTTAGCTGGAGGAGGTCCTAGTTGTTGATTCTTTTAACTGTTAAACATGCATTTTGGCTTTTGTTCATGAATTCTTTGCCTACCTCAGTGTCTTCAAGATTTTCCCCCACTTTTTCTTCCAGTAGATTGAATGTTTCTCTTTTAATATTTAGAACTTTAATACATTTTGAGTTGAGTTTAGTGCATGGTGATAGACTTTGGTTAAGTTTTAGTTTTCAGCATGTGGAGAACCAGTTTTTCCACCACCATTTGTTAAAGAGGTTATCTTTCTTCCAGTAAGCATGTTTGGCCCCTTTATCAAAGATAAGGTGGCCAAGTGTGTTTGTATTTGCTCTTTGTCTTCTAGTCTGTTCCATTGATCCTCAGGTCTATTTTCTGCCAATATCATGCTGACTTTGTCACTATAGCTTCGTAGTATAACTTTAGTTCAGGAATTGTAATGCCTCCTGCCTTGTCTTTGATGCCCAGGATTTTGTTTGCAATTCTACGTCTTTTCTGGTTCAAAATAAATTTTAGGATTTATTTCTGCAGGTCTGTGAGGTAAGTTGATGGTATTTTGATAGGTATTGCGTTAAATCTGTATAACAATTTAGGAAGTATGACCATTTTCATAATGTCTGTTCTTCCTATCAGGAAAAGGGAATATCTTTCAATTTTCTGAAATCCTCTAGGATCTCTTTTTTCAGAGTGCTGTAGCTTTCACTGAAATGATCTTTTCTTCTTTAGTTAGGTTAATTCCCAAATATTTTATTTTCTTTGGTGCTATCGAAAAAAGGTATTGTTTAAGTTTTCTCTCAGTGTGTTTGCTGTCTGTATAGAGTAATGCCACTGACTTTTGTGTGTTGATTTTGTAACCTGTTATGCTACTGAATTTGTGCATTAATTCTAGTAGCTGCTTGGTGGAGTGTTTTGGGTCTTCCAAGTAGATTATCAAGTCATCTGCAAATAATGATAATTTAACTTCTTCTTTACCTATTCTTATTTATTTCTCTCTCTAGCCTAAAGGATGTTTCTAATGATTCCACGACTGTATTGACCAGGAATGGTGATAGAGGACATCCTTGCCTTATTGCAGATCTGAGAGTAAAAGACTTCAGTTTTTTCCCATTTAGAATTATGTGAGCTGTTGGATTGTCATAGATGGTTTTTATCAGCTTCTGATAGAGACCTTCTATTCCAATTTTCTGTAGGACTGTGAACATGAATAAGTGTTGGACTTTTTCAAAAGCTTTTCTGCATCAATTGAGAAAATCATGCGATTTTTGTTTCTGGCTCTGTTGATATAATGCATCACATTCATAGATTTGAGTATATTGAACCATCCTTGCATTCCTGAGATGAATCCCACCTGGTCATGGTGTATAATCTTCTTGATGATTTGCTGTATTCTATTGGCAAAGATTTTATTGAGGATTTTTGCATCTATGTTCATGAGAGAAATTGGCCTGAAGTTCTCTTTTTTATTTGCATCTCTCTGGTTTTGGTATCAGTGTAATTCTTGCCTCTAGGAAGCATTTGGGGAGGATTGCTTCCTTTTCCACTTCATTGGAGAGTTTGAGGAGTATTGGGATTATGTCTTCTGTAAATTTCTTGTAGAATTCAGTGGTGAACCCGTTAGGACCTGTACTTTTCTTTGTCAGTAGGCTTGTTATTACGTATTGTACTCCATTGACTGTTGTTGGGTTGTTGAGAGATCTTGTGTTCCTGATTCAGTTTCAATAATTTGTACCTTTTGAGGAACGTGTCCATTTCATTTGTGTCTTCAATTCTGTGAAAATAAAGATTCTCAATGTAGGTATTAATGATCCTCTAAAACCCTGCTTGGTCTGTAGTAATTTCACCCTTTTCATTCCTTATTGCTTAAATTTGAGTCCTTCCTTTCCTCTTTTAGATGAGGTTAGCTAAGGGGCTTACCAATTTTACTTAATCTTTCAAAGAACCAGCTTTTTGATTAATTAATTAATTCTTTACATTGTTTTCTTTGTCTCAATTGAATTGATTTCTGCTCTAATCTTTATAATTTCCTCCCGCCTTTGGGCTTTGGATTTCGTTTGTTCTTCCGTTTCTAGTCGGGTTAAGTGTTGTATAAGATTCTTTATTTGTTCCCGTCCTATTTTCTTAATGTGTGAGTTCACAGCTATAAATTTCCCTCTGAGAACTGCTTTCATTGCATCCCACAAATTCCAGTAGGTTGTGTTTGAATTTTCATTAAATTGTAGATACTGTTTTGTTTCTTGTTTAATTTAATCTGTAACCCATTAGTTGTTGAGAAGAGTGCTGTTTAGTTTCCATGTAGTCCTGGAATTCCTATGGTTTCTTTCATCATTTATTTCCAGTTTAATTGCACTGTTGTCAGATAATATGCATGGAATATTTTCTGTTTCCTTGCATCTGCTTAAGAATGACCTATGCACTAATATATGGTCTATTTTGGAAAATGTCCCACGTGCAGCTGAAAAAAATGTATATTCAAAAGTGGTTGTGTAGAACAATGTGTATGTTCACCTTGTCTAGTTTTTCCACATTTTGGTTCAATTCTGTGACTTCCTTGCTATTTTTTTTTCTGCTTGACCTGTCTTTTTTGGGATAAAGTGGTGTTAAGTTCTCCTGTTAAGATGGTGGTAATGGATATTAGCTTTTTCATGTCTATTAAGATTTGTCTTATATAATTTGGTACTCCTGTGTTAGGTGCATAAATATTTATGAGTGTTACTTCTTCGTCATGATTTTTTCCCCTAACCAGTATGTAGTGGCCTCTTTTAATTTCATTTCATCAAGCTTGGTTTGAAGTTTAGACTATCTGCAAATAGGAGTGTTATGCTTGATTTTTTTTTTGGGGGGGGGGGATGCTGAGGCATGTAGTATTGTTTTCCATCCTTTTACTTTTAGTCTATGAGTTTCTTTACGAATTAAGTGTGTTTCTTGTATACAGCATATTGTTGGTTTTGTTTCCTTTTCCACTCTGCCTGTGTATTCCTTTTAGTAGGAGAATTGAGTCCATTTACATTGATGGTTATAATTGAAATGTATTGATTTATGATTAACATGTTTTTTACTTACTACTGTTTAACACCTTTCCCCCTGTGTTTAATTAGCTACCCTATTTGATGGAATCTTTGTGGAGTTTGCATCATTTTGGTCATTCTCTAAAATATTTTTTTGCAGTCTGTGTAGGGTTGGCTTTGACATCATGAAATTCTTTAGTTGCTCCTTGTCGTGGAAAGTATTTCATTTCTGCTTCATACTTGAAGAAGAACTTTGCAGGGTATAGCAGTATGGGCGGGAATTTATTTTCATGGAGGACTTGAAGCACTCTGCTTCATGCTCTTCTTGACCTCATGGTTTGTGAAGAGAAATCTGCCGTTATTCTGATGGGTTTTCCTTTAAATATGATGTTTCTTTTCTCTAGTAGCTTTTAGTATATTATTCTTCTGCTAAATTTCTGGAATCTTGACTATTATATGTCTGGGTGTGTTTTTAGTCAGTTTGATATTATTTGGATTTCTATATGCTTCAGTTAACTAAATGTCAGATTGTTTTCTCATCTTTGGGAAGTTTTCTGCTATTACTGCTGCCATATTCTTTTTATATCCTTTGTATTGGCTTCTTTTTTTCTCGCTGATTCCCATTATTCTCACGTTGTTCATTTTTGCATCATCTTGAAAATGTTGAATTATTTTTTGCTGCATCCTAGTTGTTTTTAAGAGATTCTTTCATACCTTTTCACTGGCTGCGATAGTGTCTTCCAGATCTGTAACTCTATCCTTACTTTCATTGATATTGTTTTGCCAGCTTGTGATTGAGATTTTATTTTCTTGTGTATCTCTTTGAAACTGTTTCATGCAATCTATTTCTTTCCTATATAGCTCTGTTAGGGAATCCATCGTTTTTCTATTCTCTAATTTTTCATCAATGACTTCTTTAGTGACATTTAGGTTTTTCATTATAGTTATCCTTTCTTTCTCTACTTCAGGGATTATTTCTGCTCTGATCTCTCTACCTTTCTGTTGTTGTTCCCCTACTTTAGATGCTATTATTTAGAGATTTCTTTTTTTTACTTCAGAGGTTATTTCTGGTCTAACTTCCTTTACACATTTTTGCTGTTCTTTTTCCACTTCAGATTCCATTAATTTATTCATCTCATTTTTTTACTTCAGATGTTGTCTTTGATATGAATTCCTCTATACATTTCTTCACTTGTCCATCTACCTCAGAGATTTTGGCTGCCTGAATCCCGTTTTCTTCAATGGTACTGTCTCTTGTACTTATTCTCGGTTGTCTCAGGACCTGAGATTCCATCTTGCTCCTTCTCTTTGTCATTTTGTATGAACTCTGCACTTTGGTGAACTTATGCTGTTAGTGCCTATCAAAATTTGGGCGTGGATTTTCCAGTCTTGATCCCTTCTAGATGTGCCTTGCTTGGTTTGGCTGCTTTGCTTAGTTTCTTCCTGCTGCAACTGGGTGCAGGCCGGGATGGTCAGCGTGGGTTGTATGGGTGGGCACGCCAGCAGATAGTTCTTACCTGGGCATAGGCCAAGGTCAGCCAGCACAGGCAGGGGGATCCGGTTCTGGTGGCTGATGTGTGGGAGCACATTCAGGCAGAGAGGTCCTTCGCACACGCCAGGATTGGTCAGCCCTGCTGAACTATTTGGGTGGTCCTGATCAACCTAATTCTGAATGGCTCATTGTTAGGGTATTCTGAATGTTACATTTGTGAATGTCCTCAGAGTTCTTATATCCATGTTTGGATTACCAATTTAGCTTTGCCAATATTTTTCTAGTTGTTTGGTTTGTTTGGGAAAGAGATGTCTTTTGATTATGAGAAACGTTTTAAAATTTTATAAAACCTTTTATACAAAGATAATTTTAAGGGCCAGAGAGGTGGCTCAGCAGTCTTTAGCAAGCTTAGGTAATCACAGAGACTGTGTTTTGATACCCGGCACCACATGCTGCACCAGTCCCACCCCCAGGGCAGGCTGACCTGGCCATTTATATATATTTATTTATATATATATATATATATAAAATTTATATATATTATATATATTTATATATATAATTTTAATTTATATATAATATATATTTATATATATAATTTTAATTTTAAGACATTTTAAATATTAAATTGACTTTTAATCTGACAACAGTGTTTTTAAACTAAGATATCCATAAGAGCTCTTAATATAACTTTGAATATTTATCAGTAAAAACAGTTGAAATTGAATTTAATTTAGTAACTTCAATCAACTTGTTCTGTATATATAGAGGAATAATGAACTTGATTTATTTTTCAAGATAAAAGATGAATATAAATGATACTATGTAATGATAAAGAAAATGGTAAAAGAGAAAGGCAAAAAAAAGATGATCTATTTCTTCTTTTATGATTTTACTTATCTAGATTTGTAGTCTCCCTGTTTTGTCATGAACTGTTTCTCCTCTGTGTTGCATCTTTTCCATGCTGCTTGTGTCCTGGAGCCAGGTGGTTGTGGATCAAAGACTCCACAAACTGCGATGTGAAATAAACCTTTCCTACTTTAATTTTGAGTGTTGAACATTTTGGCCCAATGAGAGAAGTAACTCAGACACCACTTTTTGATGTATAAATTAAGCAGCTAAAGTAAATAGACTACAGGGTTACCTGCAATCTTGTGATTATTGTTCCATAGTTCACTATAGCCAAGATAGGACAAGAGTTCTCCATCAACAGTGAATGGCTAAATAAAGTGATATTTATAAAATGGAATATTATTGATCTGTAAAGAATAGGATTTTTTATTTGCAGAGAAATGGATAGACTTGAAGACCCCAAAAAAGCCAAGATCTGAAATACAAATATTACAAACATGTGGAATCTGAATGTTAAGTCTAAGGCATTTGATATTCAGAAAGACAGTGATGTTAAGCACAATCGCCTATGTTATAGAGTAACAATATCACTAAGCTCTTCTAGAGGGTTAACAACTTAAGTTTGCAAACTAAAAAATAAGAGAAAAAGGACTACAAGGATTGCCAATACTTTGGCCCTGGCCTTTTAAGGTCAATGAGAACTGTGTACAAAAGAGAACCTGTGCTATAACATCCTATAACTCAGTGGTACCCCAAATTTTCTGTTCAAGGAGATTATGGAGCTACAGAGGAAAGGGATTTATAATGTACAGTGTGCCTAAAGAGAGTCATCTAGACGGCAAACATTTCTCAGGCTTTCACAAAGAGCGAATTGGTCAAGCAATGGCTATGACTCATCCAGACAGCTTACGTTGACAGAAGTTCTACAAAACACCATACATGAGTTTAAAGTAAATCTGAGGGGATTTGACTGACCTTATCAGATACAAAAGTTACATTTTTTGTCGTATAGGTCTTGCTTCAGCTTCATCTTAACCATCCAGCAGAAAAGTTTAACCATGAAGTATAACAAGTAAAGCCAGATTAATATGCTGAGCTTTAAAAGGCTCAAGTCAACAGCATCTGATATTGCCAGTTCTGCTTATAACTCACTATTATTGTGGACTGTTGGACTATGCATACAGCTACTTCTCTTAATTCAATGAGAAGAAATATTTGTACTAATGAGGCTATCCTCATTGTTATTTCTTTCTTATTAAAATTAATAAAATTAAAAGAAAATAAAGTAGAAGGGAGACTCTCATTAGACAAGAGAAAGTAAATAAGGAAAGAGAATGCAGGGAGTGATAAGGGCTGACATATGATTCAAATGTGGAATATGCCCATAAACAGCGTTCTGTGAAATTAATAGGCACTGATACAAAAAGAGAAACACTATAATACTGTGAGTAGAATAAATGCACACTGCAATGTTCATATGAATATTGTCAGTAAGTCAGTCATAATCTCTTCAAGAAATAATTTTGATAGTTTAGTTATACTAATTCATTTAGAGAGGATTGCATTTGTAGCTTACAGATGTACCAAAATTACTAACTGATACAGCAAATTTAAATCAAGTTTGAACTTTGTAAGTTTGCAAGATTTAGTAATATAAGTATTTAAAAGTTAATATAGTTGTTGTTTGTGTGGAGAATTTTTATTCAAATATTATAGTATCTATTAGGTTTCTGTTTTTATATATCTATAACCTACATGCATATATAAGATTTACACTTCTGCATATTTCTAAGTTTGTTAGAAATCTATACATCTGACAAATGAATATGGTAATGTACATTTAGTCTAGCAAACATAATTACCCAAAGGTAATATCTCTGTTTTACATCTTCAAAATATCTCTCTTCAGAATTCTAATTTTTGTGTTTTTATGGAAATGAAAGTTAAGTTTGAACTGCTTTGCCATGGAGTAAGGCATTTGTAAGATGAATTTTCCCACAATCACATAAAACTTTGATCCAATATCAGCCTCAATTGTAACTCTAGAAAATCTTCAATTAAATATTTGTTGAACATCAGCATGGTCAATGGCTTATTACACAGGTTCAGTTTCTCATGATGGAAAACTAAGAAGCTGAGTTCAAATCTAATTTGCCTTTGTATAAGCAATTATTGATACAAGTTATTGATACAAATTTCCTTCAACTTTAAAAATTCATCAGGGTATTTTGTAAGAAAAATAAGCAAACAAAACATTGAATCCAAAAGCATGCCTCTTGGTATATTTATAAGAATTGGTATTGCTCTATTTTGTTCCTGTAAACCACTGAAGCTTTTAATGCAATAGTGTTTTTCTGTCTTCTCTGGCACCCTGCATTTTGCACTGCACAGCTAATTCCAAGAGTTAATTTTTAGACCTCGCATTTAAAATTTCATAGCAGAATTTTTAAGTTAATGTATAACACTGTGGTTTTAGTCTGGGCCCCCACATACTGTCAGTTCTCTCTCTCTCTCTCTCTCTCTCTCTCTCTCTCTCTCTCTCTCTCTCTCTCTCTCTCTCTCTCTCTTCCTCTCTCTCTCCTTCTCTCCTTCTCATATGGTCACCAAGCATAGTAAGTTTCTTTTTTTTGTGCAAAGAAATGTTACAACTGGAAAATTAAGAAAATGTCACTAAGGTGTATGTAAAACACAAGTAACTATGCCCTGCTTTCACACCTGAGACCAAGAGCCCTGGTGTGAAATGGCAAAGCGTCATCATACAGAGGATTCCTCTCCTCCAGGAATTCAGTTGGTTGGGACCATTCCCACCATAATGTCAATACTACCTCAAAAGTTGAAAGGCAAAGCTTTTTTTTTTTATGATGAGCACCCTTGGGTGACTATAAAAATGATCTTCTGCTATGTCTTTGTGTTGTTTTCCTTTTCATATTTGATAAAAGAAAAAACGATGTTATAGAAAGCTCAGTGCTATTTTAAAAACACTATCTCTCATAGATTAATGAGTATGTTGTATGGAAAAGGAGTCCAAATGTGGTACCACAGGCTCACCTAGAAGAACGCCATGTGATGTATACTTCAAGCAACTTCCAAATTGTGCATAATAGACTTTCACATACAGGTTGGGTCCCTTGACAAAACTGTCCTAACTCGGCAATCTACACACTAATGACTTTGCTTTGCTCAACTGCCAGCGTGGCCTGCTGCACTATTATTTTCATATTGCCATTCATGTTGAGTGCATAAATGGTGAAAACAGTAGGAAAATGGGTAAAATAAGACAAAAGATGTGGGATTTGATTATCACTGTTCCTTTTCTACTTTTCTGTATCTCATAAAGAAATTAAACAAAGGATAAGGGAAAGCTTTTATTCTGAAACATTTTGTGATAAAGATAATAATAAAAATGCCAGGGAAGTCATAAAAATAATTAAGTGTTTAATATATTCACATAGGCAAAGATAAATCAGTGGAAATTTTATAAAACTTAATGAAAGAAAAAGATATTTTATAATTAAGACTCCAGAGGAAAAAGTTTTTAATATTAAAGGAGTTAGTAATTCACTTTGAGTCAGTATTTTATTTCTTTTTAAGAAATTAAGGAAACTAAAACTTCTTGTCCCCTTACTTCTCCACGTGGGGATAATTGAGTTCCTCCTGTGTTTCCAAAGACTTGTGTGTGTGTTCCAGGAGCTCAGACATGTTCCTTGCGTTCTTCCGCCTTCTACCTATGGCTCTCAGCCCGCTTTTCTTTGTCTAGTCACTCCAGCTCTGCAGGTCCCAGAGAGAGTTGTTTATACGCAATAGAAATGGTCTGACTCCCAGGTTTCTCTTATAAAATAGCGGATCAGCTGTCACCCCGGCGTCCTCCCTCAGAAAGGACTGTTGTCCTGTGCTGGGTGGCCCTGTCCTGTGCCCCTTCCAGCTGTGCTCCCTTCTGTTCTTCTGTATCTCAAACTCTGCTTCAGCTCCACATCCAGGGGTGATCACCACCACCAACTTGCTCTGGGGGTGATTATTCCTATTTTCTTCATAGAGAGGAAAAAACTACCGTTTTGTCCTCTAAAGAAACAACATTGCAATTTTATTTTCGTGTTACCCAACCAAGGATTTACATTTATTTGCTTGATTAAACCGAAAAAGTTTAAAACGAACAGTGGCCTTTAGCTGCAAAACAATTAGAAAACCAGAACTGACCATACAACACAGCAGGGACCAGCGCTCCAGCTCGGATCACGGTGTCTGCGCGACCCCTCCCTGCTGAGAGCGGCTTGCTGGTGGTTCCCACCATCCTCCAGGCTCTGTCTGCCAGAGGCACCGGAAGTCTAGGTGCGAGGCTCAACTCTGAGTTAGGTTTTCCACTGTGAGTTATCTGTTGTGAAAACTTAGGGCCAATAAATTGAAAGGTTTTAGAATCATCTGAGTTTTCTAATTTAGGTGCTTTTTGTTAACCTTTTTTTTTTTTTTTTTTTTTTTAGGATTTTGTTTACTTTATAGAATTGTATGAATGAACACTTATTTACAATGTTACTTTCAAAAATTTCTGTTCTGTGTGAAATATTATGCCTTTGTAATTTCCAAAACCACATGCCTTTAAAAAAAAAAAAAAGTAATTGATGAAACTTCTCAAGTTTGTCAATTTCATTTATGTCAAAAAATAACCTGGGCTTTAAACATGTTTTATGTTATATATTTGCTATATTCCTTATATTTATAGTGTATTCAATACTTAAAAATCTATTTCCTTGAATTTTTAGAATGCTTAACTCTTAGGTATGAAACACTTCTATTTTTCATTTTTATAATAAGTATTTACACAAAAATTTATCTCAAAGTACATTTCCTATACATCCCCAAAGTTCCCACAACTCTCTTCATTGTTTAGCTCTACATATTTTATAAACTGAGTTTTATTTCTTGAAACAATTTATAAATAAAAGTAAACATGGGATTTAAATTATACTGCAAATTTTTATTTCATCGTGAGAAAATATGATCTATGCTATCCCAGTAGCTTGATATGTGCAGATTTGCATGTGTTGAATGGTCCCTGGGGAAGCCTACCTCGTCACAATGCTTGATTGTCTGGATGACCCCATGCCTTCTGTTGTCTGTCTCTTCTGGGGTGTTTTGGCTTCTATACTCATTAAAAAGATTAGTCTATACTTGTCTTTCTTGGTTGTATCCTTGTCAGTTTTGGAATCACAATTATAGTAGCATCCAGTAACGATCTTTGCAATATACCTCAAGGAATATCAGTGTTAGAACTTCTTAAAGCTTTTGTAGAATTCAGCAGGAAACTTATCTGGGTCTGGGCGTTTGTTACCTAGAGAGTTATTTCTGCTTTGATTTCATTTCCTATTAGACTATTCCTGAATTTAAATCTTACTGATTTAACTTTGGTAATTCTATCTCTCTAGAAAACTCTGATAAATCTTTATTATTTTTTGTCTGCTAATCTATTTATTTGTGGTAGTGTGGTATTGCCCCCCCACTATAATTACATTTATCTGTTTGATCTTATATATCAAGAAATGCTTGTTTTATTAGGTTAGATGTACCTCTGTTTTGTGCATATATGCTAATAATTGTTACCACTTCCAGTTGGATTATTCAGTATGTGTGCTGCTGAAAAAAGCACCCAGTTGAATTATTCAATAATCCAATGCAGTGGATTGTTGGTCAGTACAGTGGTTCCTTGTTTCATAAACATTTTTGTTTGTGAGTAATTTGCTTTACAAAGAATAGCATTTGGCAAAGTTGCATTTTGGTTACAAACTCTACACCAGGTGACAAACATGATCTTGGCTACTTTTCCCACAAAAATACAAACATGGCCATCTTTCCCAAAACTGTACAAATAAAGTTTATGAATTAAGATTTCACTGTATATATAGTGACCTTTTATTGATTGTTTTGATCAATTTTGGGTTGAACCCTACTTTGTCTGAATATCAAATGGCTGTGCCTACTTTCGTTCAGGTTCCTGCTGCATACAATATTATTTTTCATTCTTTGATAGACTTGGAATATTCTGTAGGCCAATGTTTTCTAAATGATCCATGTACAATGTTGCATCCTCATGCATGATTAACAAAAAAGATAATGTGATTTTTAGATTTCACATTGCAAGTAAGTTTTAAGAAACTAGCCGGGCATGGTGGCGCACGCCTGTAATCCCAGCACTCGGGAGGCTGAGGCAGGAGGATCGATGTGAGTTCGAGACCAGCCTGGGCTACAAAAGTGAGCTTAAGGCCAGACTGAACTGCATAGTGAGACCCTGTCTCAAAAAGCAAAGAAAAAAAAAAAAAAGAAAAAAGAAACTGTCACCTGTGAAGTTAGGGGCAATTTAAAGACAAATCCTCCTCTCTTACTAACTGTAAAAAGGGAAGACAAGATTTTTTTCATGTAAGGCTAGGGAAATAGTTCAGTAGAATAGGCAATTGCCTGGCAAGCACAGGGCCCTGAGTTTAATCTCTGGTACCACAGGGGGGAAAAGAGAGAGAGAGAGAGAGATTTTATTCATGCATACATGTCTATAGAAGCTGGAAGGAAACTGACTTCTCCCATTAAACCATCTATGAAAAAACTTGGTACACAATGCACATCATTACTACCTTTTCACGAATTGATTTTTATTTAAAAAAATATATTCCTTAACATAGAAATATGTTATTTAATATGTGACAGCTTTATGATTCTTAAATAAGTAACAAATGCTGCTTTTAATTCTATGTATTTTCTGATATGACAAAAATAAATGACCATAACTGACATAAACAATGACTTTGTGGTTCTCAGCAACTTCTAAGAAAGTTACTTTTAGAACAAAATATTTGAGAGTTCCTTACTGAAGCTCATAGATCTGCAAGTCTTCAGTTTTGCTGTCACATTTTAAGCCAAATTTAGGGAGAGATTTTTAATCAGGAGAAGAGACTGAAGGACAAAAGTTTAAGAGACATTCACACCTTCCTCCTGTCTCTCAAGTTCTGTACACACAATCTAACCTATTATAACTATTTATTTTAGCCTTAAATGATTTGTTTTGCTTTTGTTTTTGTTTTGTTCCAGGGACCTAAGTCATGACATTGCAAATGACAGGCAGGCACTTGTGCTGCTGAGCTATCTCCTCAGCACTAAGTGTTTTTCTAAGTTATCTCCCACAATCTGGCTTGTCTACTTCTTTTTTTTTTTTTTTTTTTGTGCTGTAATATCCTTTTTTTTTTCAATTTTTTATTGTTTAAATTTAACAATGGTTATATTACATATTTTCATCATCAGATCAGTTTAGATTAATACATATAGGTATATAAGCTTGATCAAACAATTAAACATTAACCTTTCTAAATCCACATTACTTTTTTTTTTCTTTTCCCCCTTCTTTTCTTTGAAAGTTGACATATTGCATATTGTCCTCACAATCATTCTATAGAGT